>JAIZAY010000138.1:0-101545 GCA_029531755.1 Holothuria leucospilota | reverse complement strand
GGAACTTGGCGCTTTGCTTTTACAGTATATGGTAGTAACACTTGGTATCCAGTGAAAACTAAGAGCAGCGCAGTCCACTCTCACACCCCATACACCGGTAGCTGTTAACTGTTGCCTGTGCGTGCATTGCGTGGTAGGGGTGGGCCGTGTGGGGGGCGTGTGGGTGAAATTGACACTTGGCCCCTGCGATGCACACGTACGTCGTTGTTGCCATGCAAGAGATGAAGAATATAGGTAGTTCTTCAAGAGAAGGTAAGCAACAGAGTTACAGACAGCCAAAATTCCGTGATGAGCCACAGTGCTCACAAACTTGGTCAAAGTTCTTAACCAGGTGTGTATTTCAACTAAGCCAATTAGGCCTAGGGCTTACCTAGCTTTTTAGCGTTATTACAGTACTATTAATAATTTAGCGTAACCTAAGCCTAGGCCTAAGTTAGGCCTAGGCCGTAGGCCTAACATCAGTTCCACCGTGCGCGTACTTAGGTATGCTTCATACTGGGACGCGCTTGGACTTTTACTACGGTGGGGACACGCGTATAGTTTTACTTTTATGGCGCCAAGAACTAGTCATGCTTGACACGCGTGATCGCAGTTCACTCTAGGCCTGGGTTTTTACTAAGACTAGAGGTGGTCAAGTTTTGAGCAAGAGAAGCTTAGATAAGTGTGCATCTGATCATGTCATTGTGTGGCTTTTATGGTGGGGTTTGTTAAACCGCAGGTGAAAACTGAATTTTGAGTGTCAGGAAAAGACAGTGATCAATGTAACGGATCATTTACCTTTTCTTTCAGTGTTTACTGCCAAACTTAAAAAAAAAATTGTTCTTTTGAACATCTTGACCTTTGACCTCTGACCTTTGACCTATCATGCTGAGGGTACTGGAGGCACAAATTCCAAGGACTGTGCACCGCCACACCAAGTTTGGGGTCAGCAGTACCTTCAGTTTTGAGTGAGCGCACGGCACACTTTTGACCCCAAAATTGTCGTTTGACCTTCTGACCTCGTGACCTTTGACCTCAGAAGGTCAAGTGTAAAGTTGCGTAAAGTAGGTGTCCATCGAAGGTTATGCGCGGAAATGAGGATCGTTAAATGTTTCGTTCAGCTTTTACAGCCAGATTTAAAAATTTGCTTATTTTGACCTATCGTGACCTTTGACCTCTGACCTTTGACCTATCATGCTGATGATATTGGGGGCACAAATTCTAGGGGCCATGCACCCCCTCACCAAGTTTGGGGTTATTAGTACCTTCAGTTTTTAGTGAGTGCACGTCACACTTTTGACCCCAAAATTGTCGTTTGACCTTCTGACCTCGTGACCTTTGACCTCAGAAGAGTAAGTGTCAAGTTGTGCCAAGAGCGCTTCAATACGAAAGCTATGTCAAGAAATCAGGGCCATTTACTGTTGCATTCAGGTTTTATAGCCAGATTTGGAAAATTGCTTATTTTGACCTTTTTTGATGGTTGACCTTTGACCTTTGACCTATCATGCTGAGGGTATGTCAGGCACAAGTTCCAAGGACTATGCACCCGCCCACCAAGTTTGGGCTCAATCTTGTTCTTAGTTTAGGAGGAGTTCGCGACACACTTTTGACCTTGTGAATGTCATTTGACCATCAGAGCCTTTGGCCCAAATTTTAGGCATATTTGGTCACATGACCAGGAAACAGGACCTTCACCACTCCATTTTGCCCCACCCTTGAGTAGCGGTCATAAAGCCCCAAATTTCCCTACCATGCATTTCCATGGTTATGGTTGCTATGGCGACTGGCAGGGGAAAACGTGTGCATTTTTCAATGGTAAACGAAGCACAATATCTCATCCCCCACATACTACGTATGTGGGGATGAGATAATAAGAAAAAGTTATACATAAAGCAACTCACCGGAGTACGAACATTTTCATATTTTTGATGAAATGATCTAGTTTTCATGAGGTGTGGGCAAAAATATGAAATTTATAACCGAGAACTTATAAATGAGGTATCCTCAAATTTACTTTCGAAACCTGGCACTTCAACAGCCAAATATGGACGGACTTTTCTACATGACATGTAGGTGTCCCTTAGTAGTCCCTTGGGGATATGCTGTTAGGTAGATATCGCAAGCTTGCTTCAAAAGAGGAGCAAAATAATCAGTGACGACGACCCTAGGGGATGGGGGTATATATCCCCCATGAAATTGGATGGGGGATACTGTACACTATATTTCCTATGAAATCAACCCGGCAGATTCGAAAATAATGTAAAAAGTTAAGTTAGTTATTAAGAAAACTTCTTTTAGGAAATACTTCTGACAGTTGTCATAGTATCACGTTGCAAAGCCTGGAAAGGGCCATTTCCGGTGATTTGGGGGGTATTTTGACCAAAAATTTTCTTTGTACGCTCCGCGCCAACTGATGGTGGCGCTCCGCTTAGATAGAGCATCTGACTATATCCCCCCCACTTTACAAGACGGATCCATGGTGACGAGTTACTTTAATTTATTTGAGATTATTTATACCTAGTTACAATTGCCCTACTTACGTATTTTGGTATTAACTAGCTATTTGACCCGAAGAGTACTGTGAAAGAATGAATTTATGATTGTATAGAGCTGGTCAAAAATTCTTTTGTTCAACTTATTTGGAGTAGTCTGTTAAAATTGAAAGGTTTGAACAAGAGTCAAGATGTGGGATTCAGAAGTTCGCCTGAAGGTCGTGGTGGAGGGCTCCTGATTGGTGAGCTGGGCTGAAAGCCTCGACTATTTCCACAGCCAGAGCGTTTTATGGCTTTTTAAGAGTCTATAGAATACGGTTATCTGAGTGCAATGTTTTGAAATAGGAAGATACTTTACAAATGTCACAGAGGAAATAATAGTTCATGATAAAAGGGGAGAAGGTGGTGCCTGGAACCATGAACCTATTGCCTGCTAACGGATATGTTCAGAAGGTAGATTAATTCAACGTTTGTTTTTAATTAGCAGTTATCATAGACATTCTATTTGTAATTAATGACTTAATCATAATGTGTTGTGGGCCAATCGCTCCTTCGATGGCTTTGATCGGGGATCTTGGGGTGTAGCTCCAGACAATAAGATCAGGCCAAAAACGAAGAGTTGATTTCAGATGATTTATTCGATGATGATTCAGGTTCCAAAAAGGGTGATTAAAATTTATAAAGGATGGCCAAATTATGTTATACACAGAGTGACTAACATGTTTCTTCTTATAAGTCTGCAACACGAGTGTCGAGCTTGTGCGGCCTCGTCCTCCAAGCCTCGTGTGCCTCGTGGCATTACAGAACTAATGCAGTCCCCTGATTGGTCAATAGTTGATACGCACTAAAGAATATAAATATTAATTAATGTGATGATTTCGTATAACCAATGAGGAGGCTGTGAAAAGTGAAATTGACCGCGCCAGCAAAATTAAGATGGGATGGGTGAGACGTACGTGAAGTTGTGATGTATGTTCCCATGTAAACCAAACACGTGACAAGAACCTGGAGAGATTACCAGGTGCAAGACGTGTGAGAAAGTTTAGATAAACAAGACTGCGTGGCGTACTGGCAGTTGAATAACCTGTTCAATGAATTGATAACCTGCTTTTGAAAAATATAATGATAATATGTACTAATAGTATCCGACAATAATTGTTACAGGTCTATTGTGTTTATCGGTATTTTAAGTATATAAACGACACTTTAGGCATCTTTGATGTGCATGTATACTAGTTGTCTAATTGTACTACTGATTTTACAATATGTTTCAATGGTTACTTAAAAGTGTTGTGTAGTATAATTTGACAGAAATCCTTCACTAAGAGGGAAAATGCAGTCCCCCCCCCCCCCATTTGAATTAGTGTACCCCGTCATCTTAATTCAGGAACGGCTCCTATCAATCATGTGACAATATTTTTGTTAATTATTTGTTTAACTCATGCAGAATAACTACTAAATTTTTCTTTCAATATTCAATCTTTTTGTATAGAAACATAATGAAAGATACTTGTGAGCAAATCAGAGGAGATCTGTGAGATTTAGCAGATTTTTGAAAACAAACTCGGGGCGACTGGTTTCTCCTTTTAACGAAATATTTCTGCGTTTAAATATTATCAAAGTGCGTAAAATATTTCGTTACAAACTACAGGAAAACATTAATGGCTTAAAATGTAATTATTTGACAATTTGTTTTATGTCGAGAGAGCGTTTATATTTTCTTCACGACTCTTGAATTAAGAGATTTGGGTTTATGTTTTCTTCTCTGTATTTAAATTAAATACGAAGGTGGTTAGCTGCAAGGGCGCCAACAGTTCCTTGAAGATGGAGGTGGGGGGGGGGGGCATTACCATAAACAGAACTATTTCAAGCACTAACAACGACATCCTACAAGCTAGGGATCCGGGGCTCCCTTAAGGTCAATGGAAAACTTTGGAGATTTGATGATCTGTGGTGTAATCTGATGCATTTTCCCAAGATTTTGATCCATTAAATTGCTGTTTACACCATTTTCGAGTTTGATTTATCAAATCAGCTATACTGCAAGCTACTGAACCAAACATGTGCCTACTATTTTTGGTACAGGGTTCTGGAAAAAAGGGTGGGGGAATCCTCCCCACTTTGGGGGCATGTACCCCGGACCCCACCTGTTGACGGCCATGGCTAATTCAATAAAAAAAACTTATCGTCACTCTTGCAGTCTGAAGAAAGGGCTTGCATGGACGTAAGCTTTGATAAGATCGGAATGCATTGCTGGCATGCTGAAAGTACTTGAATGTAAAACTAATAATGGACACAGTTTGAAAAAAAACCTTTATATTTACATGTAAATATGTTAAAATAGTATCAGCTTGAATGACTCTTTAAATTCGATATCATCAAAATGAAGCAAGATATTGTGCACTGCAAGCCCCGTAGCCAAAGGCGGGGGGCTGGGGCTGGGGATGGTGCTGGGGGCTGGGGTGGGGGCTGGGCTACGCCCGTGGAACATTTTCGCCCCCTAGAAGATCGAAAATTACCATTGCCGTAAACCAGTTTAGTATGTCTCGCCTCCTCAAAATTTTTCGTCCCCCTAGAAGCTACCTCGCCCCCTTAAGTACCTTGTCTGGCTACGGATCTGACGAACTGACGTCATCACTACCTGGTTTCAGATTACATGCTACACTTCAAATGTACAAAGTGTGTAGCCTACAAGCTTGCCCTCTCACGATTTCTTCGGCCTTTGACCTCATGCCCATAAGTTTTATTCAGGTCCTTATTCAGGGGGAAGGGATGGCGCCCTAGAAACTTTGAAATTACTTTGCCGTCATATATCCCCCCGAAAAGATTCGCCCCCTGGTAACTATCTCGCCCTTGTCGATAACTTTCCTGGCTATACGCACCTGGCCCTGTTAAGAGGAAGTCTTAGCTGATGGGAACAAGGCCGGATTTACAAATTTGGGGACCCTGTGCAAGAACCTATGTGGGAGCCCCTTGAACACTCATTGGACTGTTAAAAAATGATGTCATAGACATACCTTTGTTACACCTACCCCTCCAAACAGGCCTACAGGGATACAGATACATTGAAGTAAACATTCGGTAACTCGGTAGCTATAGTGGTCTCGTCTGCCCACAGCTACTGTGAAGAATTTTGTTTTTACGTTAATGAAGTTAAGACCAATTGACCTCGGGTCCCAATACACATAGTGGGAGCTCTGCAGGGGGCCTCTGGATTTAGGCTTTGTCTCCCAATAGCCCTAAAAATATGATATATGATATACTAGTTTGTTGGAGCCCCACTATGTTTAAATCCGACCCTGGATGTGCAACTTTCCTGCATTTATGGAATGGAATGTGATGTCACAACTTGAAATTGTAATAAATACGAATCAATATGATATCCTCTGCGCTTACTACTGAACATGCACTCAGTGCACAAGTACACTATTGCACTGCGTTACGAAACATCTCACATTGACCGAAAACAAAAAAAAACCAGCAGCGCAGACGACATCGGTTTGTTTTCATTGCAAATTTGAGTTGTAACATCACAACAAGTAATCTCAAAGATACATTTAGATGTGATAAATTAAGGTCAACGAAGGACTTTGATGTTAAAAACCCATGTAAATATTTCGTCTATTTTTTCTTTTTTGTCAATTGCCGTTGGTTTAATTCTCAGGAACATTAATATGTTACTTCTACTTACTTTTATACATAGTATAATTAAGATAATGTACTTAGCCGTTGACAACACTAATGAAAACGTTGATCAGCTGGACCCGTTTCCACAGAGGTACAACTAATGGAAATTTGGGGTTGAGAATTGCCCCAGATTGTCCTGAGATGATTCAATTATTCATTTCATTTTCATTTATTGTTTCTTTTCACAACAATAATCATACATGCAATAACGATTTACGTAACATCATATTAACAATACATGTCGTGAAAAGGGAAGTGTGCTAAAAATCTTGAGGGCTTTGCGTAAACACACTCCCCGGACTATCACAAAACCAAAAGAATTTTGTGTAGTATATACTACAAAATTACAAAAAGTACACTTAGGCCTAACTAGGTCACAATAACAATCCCACCCCTCCTCCCCTTCCTCATTCCCTCAACCCCCTCCCCTTCTGTACCATAACAAGCTACATAGAAGATATACTTAGTTTAGATTTATCATATAACGCCGTAAGGCATTTCTGAGAGACTTTACTGAAGGTTTACCAGTTATATTAACTTGACTTGATAGGTTATTCCATACTTTCACAGCGCGATATCGCAAGCTGTATCGAGTGGGGTTTGTCCCATACATAGGACGAAGGAGTGATATATTTCTAGTGTTGTATGAGTGAAGTGAACAATTTTTCTAGAAGAAATCGTAAAAAAGAAGATGGCGGAGCGTTAATAAAAAGGCGATAGGTAATTATTGAAATATTTAGCCTTATAAAGTCGCTTAGTTTTAGTAGGTTCAATGGTTTAAATAAGTCGTTGGTATGATCACGAGGCCCAGCAGAGCAAGTGTGACGAAGGGATCGGTTGTGAAGAACAAGTAATTTATTCAAATGACGAATAGTGGTGCCAGACCACACAGTACAGCAATAAGACAATCAAAACTTAATTGTGAGAAGTTTCCCGAAACTAGTTTAAGTTGGTGTTGACATCTTATAGAGGTCAGCCCTTTAGTACTGAAAATGTTGTTTTACTTACGTTACCTTTCAATAGGCTGTACTGGTATTTACGTAACTACCCATGAAAAGGCTAAAGGGATACACAGTCAGGTGTTGGCAGAAACAGTTGATACTTTATATGTTAAATATTTCTTATTTGAGAACAACTCATTGTCAATGGGAAGAGGCTACGAGGATATGCAGTCGTATTCAAGATATAATCATAAGAGGGTACGAGGATATGTACTCACAATCATGCAGGATATAATGTAAGAAGCTACAGACCGGCAGTTGGAATTTCAGGATAAGGGGCTACTATGATACATAGGCCTAGTCAAACCATCCTTTTAGAAGGCTACGACGATATGCAGAGGGAATGTCGCATTTTTTTGGAATAATGGATAAAAAAGGAAAACTATCCTTTAAAAGGCTACGAGGATACGCTGTCAGAATTTCTTTAAAAAAGGATGGCTATCCTTTTGAAAGGCTACTAGGCTATTCTTTTAAAAAGCTATGAGGATAGGCAGTCAGAATTTCTTTAAGAAAGGATAAAGTTCTACCTTTTAAAAGGCTATGAGGATAAGAAGTCAGAATTTCGAGATATAATTTTAAGAGGCTTCGAGGATACGTGACTGCGTAGCCCGTTAAAAAGCAGAGCTTCAATCTGGTGGGGTATTCTGCAATTGTGCCTTACCACAGCCAATCAGTTATTACAGTCACAAAAACAAAGGCCTGACAATATTGACGATATTCCTAGTCCTAAGCTAGCCACGAACCAGTCGCCAATAAAGTTTATACGGTTACAATTACAGTTACAATATACTGACGATAATATAGGCCTAGGCCTAGCCTAGGCAGGAGTGGCAGCTCCCTGTATACTTAGGTAAGGCTACAAATAACGAGTACACAAGTGGCTACAAATACAATGCCCTCTTTAACGGTTACAGTGTAAGTCTCAATCTGTCAATGTTGACAATACCCTCTTTTTAACGGTTACACTACAGCACTAGCGTTAGTCTCGATCTGCCAATGTTGTGAAAACTTTCGTAGGCTACAGTAGCCGAAGTAAGTTGGCCTCACGTTCTAACGGCCTAACCTTATAACTGAACAGTGAAGTCCTCTACAGTTCTAAACTTCTAGCTAACTGTACTTCTTACGAGCGATCGAATTACGTTTTTCACGTTAGACCTAGGCCTGTGTTCATTCAATTATAAATCTTTATTAATTGTTGGTGAAGGATAATTGACGTAAACTTGTCGTCGTAAGCTGACTACCGAAAATTTACCATCTCTGCTTTTCTTCACAACGAACGTCGTATGGTATAGCTACCTAGCTATAGCGGTCGAGTTTATAGTCAAGGCATTTCATTCCATCCTCGAATCTTAACGCGCCTACAAATCAAATAAGCCCCGCCTTCTTTCTGTTTTTCGAACGTCATCTTTCAGATAATTCAACACTTGAATCTAACACATGCTGCTAGCTAGCAGTGGGAATATTTTCCGGATGTGTGACCCTATTAATATGTACATATCTAACATGTAAACATGTAGGTGTCATATGCAGACTGGTCCCAAAATACAATTGCACAGTTTAGTTGCACTGCTCAGCAATTCGTAATTAGATTAATTAGAAGACATTAAATATTTATGTGATGCATTTATACCAACCAAAATGTCTACTTCTCAAAGTAAACACATTACTTGAGATATACCATATCCAAAGAACCTCTCCACTCATAATGGTACGGGCAGAAAGTAAAGAAAGACGTTGGCTTCATACACGAAGCCAAATGTTCAAAGGTTAGAAAAAGAAAGTTTCAGTTTAAAATAAGGCTGGCACTATAGTTGGAAACGACACCACAATGCACGAACCTGCACTTGTTTTGCAAAGGTTACGTCTGCACGACTACATAGGTATTCCCTTTCGAGAAACTAAAAATGGTAAAATAAGCGTAAGGTAAATCTGTCTCATCATTAATTGAGGTAAAATATACTTCAACCGACAAAGAATACCTACACCTTTAAAAACCTGACTACAAACGTCTAAAATGTGATTTCCCTTGGAAGATTTGAATCGGTCTGTTTGATTCGTTGACCGTCAACACGTATATCAAAGGTGTAGTGTTTGTTACACGAGTTAAATACCATACAGTTAGTTTTAGAAGCATTCAAAGATAGCTCCTTTCCAGCAAATCAGTTTGAAATTACATATAACTCACAACAGACAGTATTATGTAATGTTGATAAGTCACAATCTGAGAAAAAACATTTGTATCGTCGGCAACTAGAATGAGGGAAGAATGTTTAGAAGCAAAACTGATGTCATTGATATAAATTATGAATAGCAGAGGACCAAGAATAGAACCCTGCGGAACTCTACATTTAACATTTAAATAGTCAAATTTACGTTAAGTGATACAAACTTCTTATACCATAATGGTCTAGTTTGTATAAAAGGATATCGTGGTCTATTGTATCGAAAGCCTTCGATAAATCCAGCAAGACACTTACGGAAGTTTCGTGCAAGTCAATGGCCGGCTTTAATTAGTAATCACATCAATAGCATTAGTTAGGGCCAAGTGCCCTGGGCCAAAACAAAGCACTCTGCTTCGCCAGTCTTATAAACTGGAACAACTTTTGCCATTTGCATTTCATCAGGAAAAATCCCTTGCTTCAAAGAATTTTTAAAGATGTGGTCCAATGGTTTGGTAATGAATGGTAACACAGTACGTATTATTGACCGGGGTAAGCCGTCGCAACCTGCAGATTTTTGGGGTTTTAGGCATTCGAAAGCTAATATATAGTAATTTCCTACTGACAGGTGAGAAAGAGAAATAAGCAAGAATTGTTTCTTTCGGGGAGACTTTCAAAAGCGGAAGAATTCCCTCCACTTTTTTAGTTCTTTGATGATCACAACTGACCCTTCAATGGTTTTATGCAAATATCCTCCACAAAAATACTTCGCTCTCCCAAAACTTTGTCTCGAATCAGTTTATTCCACTTCGTTTCCCATTAAACTTAAACGGGAAGAAAAGATAAATTGGAGTCAGTGACGTGTCACTTGGGGGTCACTTGTCGGGGGGGGGGGTGTTTTTTTCCGGGTGAACATCATAAAACCAGGACACGACGAATATTTATTTAGCGGTACCAGATCAAGGTACTTTAATAGGAAAAAGTCCATAAAAGTTCAGTATGGCAACTCATAAATTCAGCATGACTTTCGTTAATCTGTAGTGACTAGTGCCCTATCCAAGGTAAAGGTGCACACCCTCTCCGGTTTAAAGAGGTTTTGAAATTAAAGTTTGGGGCCATACTTTTCATTTTTTGATGTCGATTTTTACTTTAAGGAATTTTCGCCTTTTGGTTTATGAGTCTATCTGATATTTTCATGACTGATTTTGGGAGATCAAAAAATCACGCCACAAAAAAAAAAGAAAAAAAAAAAAAGAAAAAAAAAAACAACTAAGCAGTTGAGCTTTTTTCATCTAAGAAATTTTACATACAATTACGGAAATCGCCAACGTATAGAGATAAAGCATAATATTCTGCAGCTAAATGCTACTAATATGGTCGAAATCATTTTCTCCAGCACATCTTATGCATAGACACAAAAACTGAAGTATTAAACACTCAAAAGTTGACACACCCTTTCTCTTCTTGTCCCTCCCAACACCTCTCTTTTCTCATTCACTTCTATCCCTTTGTCCTCTTGTCTTCCGCTTTGAGGTTGCCCATCTTATATGGATCCTTCTAACCTATCCCTCTGCTCAACCTGTTTACTGTTACATCATCCGTGTACTGCTTTGCTATTAACTTCCAAAAGGTTTTGGCAGTGGTGTCACTAGAAATTGTTATAATAATTATATTGGTGTTACTGAAAAAACTTTGAAGTTTTTATTGAGGAAAATTTGGGGTGTTATTGAAGAAATTGCCATCCTTTACAGCAAAAACAAGCGAACTCTCGGGTGGACTATTTTCGCCGTTGTGGGATACATTCTTTATCATATCCAGTTGGCTCCCCAACGGAATTGGGAAATTCTTCCCGACGCGCGGGAGGACAAGTAGTGGCACGTTGCCCACACCTGTCCCTTATCCTGGTTACCCCACCAACATTATAGATTTCGTCGGCTTGAACTCTGGACATTTACTTTTTGACCTTGGTTTCCGAATCCAGCGGTGAAGTGACGCATTTTTTGGTTAATCTGAAGACACTGGGCACCCGCCTTCAATAGATTTTTAAGGATCGATTTGTATTTCCACGTATGATGTGACTAGAATCGGATTCAGTGGCTAAATTAGTTACCAAATGAATTTTAAACCATGAAAATCGGTTCAGATTTAGTGAAGTTATGCAAGGAAATAAAATTCAACAATCTGTCAAATAAAATTCAATAATCTGTCAAATTATTGATATTTGAGACAAAAAACATATCAAATAAGTACTACATGTTCCGAATTTAAGGAACAGTGTGCTTATCATTGCAGACGAGCATTATTTCTTGATATTTTCAGCAATGAGGTACACCCCAAGTCTTTGTTCGGGCTGTGAATAGCTGGTAGAAATACCAAGGTCACATTGTTGTTTGCGGTTTTCTATCGTTAAAAAATCGGCCAAGTTGTGACGCTATATCGGCCAAGTAATGACGCCCAGTTTCAAGGAGCAGATTTTTCTATTGAAAACAATCAAGTTAAACAATTTTACACGCAGTGGTGTATATGACCTTTCCTTTCAGAATGGTCGCCATTGCAACTGAACCACACTGAGCCACTGAACCACGGGGCCAGGCTCCCCGACGGGGGGCAGCGACCCGAAGCCCAGACAGCTCCGATGCAGTCGAGGGGCTGGTGAGGGGGTATTTGAAGAAAGCCTGTACTATACCATGCTATTGCGAGGCATATATTGCATAAAATTTGTATATACTAGAGGAACATAGTTCCGCGCTGATGTTTTTCCCAGAATCTAAACTATGAAATTGCAAAGCGCGCGAAGCGCACCAAAAGTTTTGGGGTAAGCCTATGCTTGAAAGAATCTGCATTTGTTATAGCTTATATAGGTCAATTATCCGGTCAGTTGGGGCCTATCGGGCATAACTTACATTGTAGTTCCCTCCTCGAGTTACTATACCATACCGCACGACAGGCAAAGAGAACATTAACTGAGTTTAGCGAAATGAGATGAAATTCCCGACATTTACATAAATCCATGTATTCTACTTATTAAGTTACTTGAAAAAGTGGAAAGGGTTTGTACTATTAATATAGCTATAAGTAACAGAACTGAGCAGGATTGGGTAAAGCGTACCGAAAAGTTTGGGTCTTATTGCAGAAATGGCCCTTTGAAAATAAGTGAAACGATCTGGGTGGCGATAGAAGTTTTTGCATAATATCACTTAATACTTCAAGAGCCGAGTTGGGCGTTGGTAGGGTTCTTTTGCATCTGAATTGTGAAATTGCGAAGCGGGCTAAATTTTTTGGTAGGATTACACAAAAAATATACGCAATCATTAAGAAAACAAAGGAAAAAAAAAACTGTATGGATTGTAGACCGTAATGGGGATAACATACATTGTAGAGAAATTACCTGGACTTCCAGATGAAATAGCCAAACTTTGCTCCGTGAGTCGCTTACCAACTGACCGTAGAGCATGACAAACACAAGAGAACAGCAACTTACTTTGTGATATGGGATGAAATTTACGAGGCTTCTGCATAAACTGTGTACTCTGCCTACATGTTACTTGGAAAGGTGGGCAGGACTTGTGCTATCTAGCTATGTGGAACGAAAGTATTGAAGAAACTGGAGTGACTCTACAGCGCGCGTAGCGCACCGAAATTTTGAGTTCTTATTAGAGAAGTCGTCCTCTTGAGAACAAAATACAGGTAAACTCCGTCGGGGCGACTAGTCGTCGTCAGGGACTGCATACTTTATCGTATCGACTAAGACTAAGACTCCCGGACGGAAATGTAAAAATTCCCCGACAGGTGGCCTGTCTTCCCCTACCGGGGAATGGCCGCTGCCCCCCTGTTTCCCCTTACATACGAGGGTAGGGACTGCAACTTCACCCTGAAATTAAGAAAAAATTATTTCTAAGGCAGATCTTTGGAAAATAATTTGGAGATTTGTTTTAGCAGTGCAGGTACTTCTCCAGCAAAACCGACTTATCCTATACCCCATAAGTAATATCCCGTACGCCTAAGCTTGATACATATTATTAGGATTCAATCTTCCATTTTTAAGATGTCATCATAAAATATTTTAAGCTGTCCAGGGAAGAAATTGAAGTTGCTATCAGAGTTGTAACAACTAACCGTTTCAAGAAGATTGTAATGATTGGTGTTACAGTTTTTTTGTAATGAAAGATCCGAAGTTTGAAGATATTGGATATCATAAGGCCTACACACAAGCAAAGTACAGGAATATTTGATTTACTTGAAGAAAAGGGAGAAAGGTGTATTGCTCTGTTACAATTTTCATATTAATCCCCAGCTAACATTTTCCTATTTCGTCCATATGGTCAGATACATAAGCAAAAGGGACCACTCTCGAAGGAGGGTGGGGGTGAGCACTTCTCCCCGAAATTTAAGCACTTGTTCTCAGAAATAGCATTATGCTGCTCGGAATAGCGAATTTTCTGCCCAAACGGATGGGGGGGGGGGGTGATGCAGCCCTTTCTCTGCCTAATACGCCCACGGTGAAATCCTGCCTCTGATTGCTCCTCAGACAGGGTTCAAGTCAGACTCTGCTGCATATACTTGATACAAGTAAGTGGTAACTGATGACGCTGCTTGCTCCTTTTTCATCTTGAAATGTTTAAACACAACCAGGTAGGAGAACCATTTTTGAAGCAAAAATAAGGTTTCTCATACATTGCATGAATGTATGTATGTACAGTGATCGTAGCCTGTAGGATCTTTGCCATATTTTCTATACCAGGTGAAGAATTTGTTTACAACAGTACTCTGACACGTCATTTCATTTTTGCTTCTTATATTTTTACAGAAAATTTATAGCATGATTAGTCACACTTCGAGTCATACTATTAATAAAAAAAACCTTTGAGCTAGTTATAATACAGATGAAAAAAATCCTAGAATCCGCGTCTCGTCCTCTTCAAGTAAGTAAATAGGAAGACAATCGTTAGATCAATATCCGATTTACAAAGATTATTCGTTTTTTCTTACTATCGTTTTATTTTAAACAAAATTGAGAAGACCTTCGTTTCAATTTAGCCAAAAATCAAGCCGTAAATTTTGCTTAATTGTCTTGCTTCAAACACGATAGCTACCTCTTCTATTTGAAGCATGTTATTAATAAAAACATTACCCAGTACACCAGTATACTTCTTTGAGCTACTGGAGGTGCAAATAAATTTTGTAATTTGGAGGAAAGAGTCAAACAATTTGCTTTTATCTTCGAAAAGAAGTTAAATACAAACGTTAGTCTTTTTGATTAGTTTCTTCGTGTATGAATATTAGTTGTATTTTCAAAATAATATTAATTTTTTCATCTACTGAAAAATCTACATGGGCAATAAGGAGCTTTTAGTTCTTCTATTTCTTAGTCTTTTGTCTGGTGTGTGACTTAACGCTTTATTCGTATAAATCTTTATGACAATTGAACATAACAGTTTTATTATAAAAAACGTTATTATAGTGCTCTTAGGACGAACAAAAGTAACCAAACGTATTCTGTTTTGTCAGAGGCTGTTAGCTTAATTTTCTTTGCATTGTAGCATATCCATGGCAACTGCATCTATTTCTACAGTCAAAATTTTAAAAAGTATCATTTTGTTGCATCTTGTGATTTTTGTAGTTAAACCAAGTGCATTAGTAACTTACCAACATTAAAAGACCGAAACCCCATGCAGGGAAGTTTTGTTCAACTTTGCAACCATTGAGTAAAAGTGGGGAAATTGGTGTGGATGACTTCTCCCATTGGATCGGGAGCAAGATCATCATGGATGCAGCTTTTGATTTAAACTTTCTGATTTACCTGACTTTCATGGGTAAGTCTATTTTCATTTGAATAGTTTCTATTAGCACTGTCAAACGATGCTTGATCTAATAACTTTGTTGTTTCTTCTTTCTGTAAGCTATAGGCCTACCAGCTGTAATGCTCATACTTTGATAGAACGACTTAAGTCACTTCACTGGGTTGTATACAACTTGTAATCAAGTGAATCTTCACTTCATTTTACAAAGGTTACATCAGGGGACTATTTTATGTAGTCACTTTCCCGACCTGGGCAAAAACTTGAGGGAGACCCGTCAGTGGCTATAGTGTGCTTACTACTTTCAGCAGGAAAGTGCCACCAGTGCGTCCTGCGAATTTCTCCACAGCGCAAGACTGCCGTGGACAAATTATACATGTACCACGGCGAATCTTTTGCTTCTTAGGGAGATCTTTGTACCCACTTAAGCGAGTCGCTGTAAACTTAACGTGCACAGTGAATATTGTATCACCTTTCGAATATCAGTGACACCTCGCTTATATGCATGACCTTACCCCGGGATGAACACTTTGTCCTCACACCATATCATGACGATTGGCCTTACTCAAACATGGTCAATTGTAACTTTCCTGTAGTTTTCCTTAAAGGTGTACAGGTCACTGAACTAGTGATCTCAAAACACAATAAGCCAGTTGGGTTATTCAGTACTTTCGGTGGGGTCACAAGGTCAGTTGCACCGTGACAACTTTTCGCTGTAGTAAGTGGTTCACTTGACCTTTGACCCACCCCATGATGCATTGCGTGAAAGCATTTTCCCAACTCGTCTATTCCCTGCACAAGCATCTTTTACAGTAATATATTTCAGAACTCTTTGCATTTCAACTGCCTTAGGCGATGGGTGTGAAACATAACAAGCCCCACCTAGTCAATAGAATGCTGGGGAATGAAAAATCCTTTTAGGACAGTCAGTACAATATGATCTTGCCTTAGAAACCAACTGTTTGGGAAATGATTGAAGATAAATTCAGCCCAACATTTCGGGAAACGCTTCATATACTTCAGGAATTGATTTACATCTCAAACACTACGTTACATTCGTTGACGGAGAAGGTACTCAATACAAAGGGAAAACCACTAAATGAAAACGTGGTTAAAGACTGAGCAGTAACATCGTCATATCGTATAATAAAATATTTCACCATCCATATAATCACCGTACTCAGAAGCAGCGTCACGGGGACAGGAACATATGACTGCGTGTCCTCGTTGCACTTTTACAACAATTTGTAAAGGAAACTGTATATTCAGCAAACTGATTTATTTCTATGGGGATAAGTTACGGTATCTTCTCCAACATTTTAAAAATGTTTTACTTCTACAAATCTGGCAAACTACTAAGTAGGCCTACCCGATTTTAGCTAGAGTCTCGATTTTGAGCTATCCAACCTGAAATCCGACGGGGGCGGGCAGGCCCGTAGCCAGGCCGGGACACGATAAGGCCGTGCCCCCGTGCAAATCACTGTGCCCCCATACGGAAAATCGATCGAAAATAAAATTTTAGTACATGTAAATTGTGGCCCTGGTATGACACCAGACGATTTTCGACCAAAAATGATCCCAAAAGAGTTTAATAATGAACGTATTTTGTTCTCTGTAACATTTTTGTTCTAAAATTACAAATATTTTCGCGCGCTTTCTTCTTCAGTTGCATATAGCTTTAGCACCCGTTTCAGATATGTAGGCTTAATTTAAAAGGTTATCGTTCTCTCGTGTAGGCGTGATCCCCCGAAAAAACACAAAATTTAATCCATGAAAAGTTTCATCCTCTTTCTCTTACGATCTGGAAGATTCTTAATTCAGACTCAATATTTTGATTAACATCTTTTGTAAGAAACTTAAAATGTCTCAATGTCTAGGGGTGGTGGAAGGCATCCCCCCACGACCAGTCACCCGGCGTCTTGGTTTTGCTCTTAAAGACAGACACTCATCACCCCAAATGCATTTTGGTTGGGAGAAAGCAAAATTCTCAATTGGTCATTGGTGAATGCTCGTTGATTGACATCAATGTCAAAGATGCAGAGCAGCTCACAATACACAGCATGCGCAGAGAATGTTCTGGTTACATATTATGAGTTATGGGACTGTATGCCCTCCAGGATATGATCTTAAGCAATAAACTAGGTTTGTGTCTGCACAAGGAGGGGCTCAAGACAGTTTTGGAAGGGGTAACTTAGTCGGGAGAATAGGAACTGTCTAGCACGAGGAGGGGCAGATTCTTCCATAGAAACCCAAATTTTCTAACTTTCCTTAATAAGAACCAAATATTTTCCAATTTTTCTTCAACGGAACCCCAGATTTTTCGTCGCGCGCCCAAAATTTCTCGTTCGGCATCCTTTCCGTAACCCATAGCTTCTGGCGGGGCTTCGGATTGCTGGGCCCCTTAGGAGAGCTTGGTCCCTTCGTCGGGCTTATCTTTCTACCACACCTTGTCGAGTCTGTATGCAGGTTTTACTGTGGTAAATAATTTTCCGGCCTGCAAAATTTCGCGCGCAATTCTCACAAGCCAAGTTATATCACCCATGAACAAAAATTCCAGTGAACTATTCTAGCCAAAGCTAGGTGAAGGCTCAAAGTTAGATGCCGGACATCAAGGGGCTTTCATGTAGTAATCTAGTAACTTGAGTAACATTCGTAACGCGACGACTATATATGGTTTGAAAAGCTAAATTTACTAGAACCACAAATTTATTCCAAAATTTACTTCTGTTCATGCAAAATTTCGTTCAAATTGTAGAAATAAGATAATGACCATCTGAATTGTGAACTGTGAAGAGATTGGTGTGCTCTCACTGTCATTTAAAGCCCTGCTCAAAGCTCCATTCTAGTGTTCCCATTTTGTTAATTAGCCAGACATTCGGGGAATTTTCCTCTGGGTCCTAAGAAAATCATACTGGACTACATTAAATCTTTGCGCGTATGTGCACACGTAAAACCGATATCTGTGGTAAGCTTGAGATATCATTCACTGTAGTTCCTCCAAACTGTAATCATATGGTGGCACTACTGACTATACAAACAATCTTCTTCGGTGCCCCTCTATGAGGTGTCGGTGCCCCCTATATCAGGCTATGGGTCTGGAGAGCCGGTGAGGATTGGATGAAGACCTTTGAACTATGGCACTCCACAAAGGGCACATTTTTTTTTATAATAACCGTATAATTGAAGCTGAGTTGAGCGCTGATGAAGTGTTTTCCCTAGAATCTTAACTTTTAAATTGCAAAGTGCGCGAAAACTTTTGGCATAGCCGGATTTACCCAGTAATCGAGGTAACCTATAGTTTACGGGCCCCCGATATTTTGGCTTTCAGCCCCCCCCCCCGGAAATTTTCATAAACTAGTCACCTTTTTAGCTTAGTTTTCAAATCTGCTTCTGAGTTGAAACAAAAATCCCTACCTTTCTGTTTACCAAAATATAGCTTCTGAAGCGCTAGTCTCCATTTTCTTATCTATAATGTTACCTGGCAGGAATTTCGTTAAAGTTACAGATAGTTTCTACCGATAAAGCTACTATAAAGCATGTCATATGGGTTACGACGCAATGTTGTTGAGTATGATATCGTATTAACACTGGCACGTGGTTATACATGGCTGTTCTAGAGGTTCGTTTCTTCTCTTTCATATAAGCTGTATTATTGACATTTTTAATTTATTTAACAGGATCTCAGAATCACCCAAGTTATTTTTGAGGCCGTATTAATTAACAAAATACTCAAAAGGTGATCATTATCTGCAATTAAGCTGGAGGGGGGAGGTTTATTTCCAACAATGACGGAGATAGTTTCGCCCAAAATATTTCAAGCGCTTCGCGATATTTATAGCTATGATTATGGTAGCCCTTCGGTTAGGAAAGTGCTTCTTAGTCAGGCCACAGAAACGTTGGGTCAACTGAGAAGGAATGTGGCTTGGTGTGATTGTGTAAAGAGTCCTGAATTCCGATCGATGAATTGCCTTGACTTTTTTGTTTTGTTCAAATTGCCCTGCACAAGGTCTTCAGGTTAATTGCTAGTCACTTGGACAATTTAAAATAATTAGCAGTACCATGAATAGATGCAATGCATTTTGCGTACCTTAATTTCCATAAGCAATAAATTCACGACTGACAGTCTTTAATTTCAGGAGAGGACCCACAATCATAGTTATACTCATGGCCGCACGCAGTGGGGCAGTGTCAGTCAGTGCCCCTCCCTCGAAATGTTTAAAGCCAATTTTTATCGAATCGATTCCAAAATAATGTTAAGACGTTAGTTGTAAGTCACTGGAAGTTCCATTTCTGACCGTGGGACAGACACGTAGCGTAGGGGGCAGGGCAACCGGCCTGTCTTTGAGGGTATTTTGTCTTATTTTTTCTGTCACCTTTGTCGCTATAAATTTCTTAAAATGCAATTCTGTTTCCGCGCGATTCGTACGATTCCATCCTGAGTACTACTCTCACTCTCACTTTTTGTGGGACTTAGCCCCGTAAAATCTCGCAATAAACCAAACTCGCCTCCTTCCTCAAGCTCTCCCCCATGCATCATCAATCCCTGGCAGCTGTTAATCATAAGGAGTAAAGATACATTTGCATCAGACAGCGTTTCATTTCAGCATTTTCCCGAGAAGACCTGCGTCTAGGCTCTTTCGGAAACTTCTTGCCTTTTATATTCACTCTCACGAAGTGAGCCATTAACCACATTGCAGCAACATTTTGTTCAAAATCGTGGATGCGCACCGAACAATTTCATAAACATTAAGTGAATTGAATTTTCGCATACATTCAAGTCAGCTAGTATGAGAAAGAAACGATTGAGAACAGCGCATGTTCAGATTTCGTAAATATATTCAGGGAAAGAATGGGGAAAATTTTTCAACCAAGTAAAGGAAATTAAATTAAAAAGTAAAGGTTGAGAAGCACCACCAGTTGTCGCAATGCCGTCGATGCATTAGGTATCTACTGTATTGCTATAAAGTTCCCCTAAATACCATTCTTGTCTGCTCTGGCCAAACCTCTTACCTCTGAGACAGAATCGTAAATGCATTTTGCTTATTTTGAATAGTTACACATTTCAATTTAAACTTTTTTGCATTGACATGACTACAGGTAATGGTCCTGCACCGAAAAGTCAAGTTCTCGGTATCGATTTTCTTGATACATATCATATGCTTTTGTACATCAGAATGTCCAAGAGCATTTCTGTATGTGGTTATTGATGAAACGATTATTGTACAACTTGCAGATAGGCCTTCTTGATGCAATTAAAATGAATTTGAACTTTCAGAACCATCTTTCATGGATTTCTATGCCAATGTCATGTGCATATATTACCTTTGATTTCCTATTTAACACATAACAAAAATAAAATAGCAGATGTTATATGTCAAGGTCTATGTCTCCCCTACACAAATTGCTTAACGGAATAAAATGTGTCTGAGTTGTCTCTCTTTAGGGAGTTTAAAATTTTCTTAATCATGAAAGGTAGAATAGTCTTATGCAAATTGACAGGCATGGAATTGGCATTTCTGGCAATTTACCGGCATCAGCACTTTGTCCAAAAATCTCTCAGTAGGCTAGACGCTAATCAGCCAATTGTGGTGGCGCTCTACTTAGATAGTGTCACGTATTTGTCCCACCCACAAATAATATCACTAAAAATTATACTCATAGGGTCCCCCTCATATGATAGGTTACGCCCCCTCCCCCCGAAGGTAAATCCGGCTATGACTTTTGGTAACGCCTACACGAGAGGATCTGTACCAATTTAAGCAAAAACTAGATCAACGTTTTATATCAGGGCGTTTGGGCCCTATAGGGAAAATATACATTGTATCAAATCAACCTTGCCTGCCTGATGAAATAGCCAGAATTCAACCTGTGAGTCGCTAATTTCTATACCCCTCGACAGACACAAGAGAACATTAACTAGGATATGTAATATGTAATGAAGGCTACCTTTTCAGAAACTGTGTACGCTACCCATATATTACCCATATATTACTTCGTAAAGTGGAAAGGGATGGTATTATTCATCTATGTGCATGGAAGAAACTGAAATAAATATACTACGTGCGTTCATTTCCGTTAAAACGTTTTCACATTTGTTCTTTTCACTTCTCTCGACGTCAATATTACACTGTGATGCATATTCCAATGTATATTTCAAGTTGTGGAAGGTTTGATAATTATCTCACGTTTATCTTCCTAAATAATGAAGAATAAAATCAGGGCTCTAAATCCTGACTCCGCCCACATACACAGATCATTTGCATAAGTTAGTTAAGTAGACCTGTGCATTAGAAAAAGTGTATGTATTTGGTGACTTTGGTATATAGATGCATTTTACTGCATCCCAAGGCGGTCTTAATGTAGGACAAAAGACAAATTAACACAAAATATTGAAATGGCCATAACGGTACACTGTGAATGTGTGAATTGTAAATCTGGCATCGTCTTTCATCAAGTTATATCTGGCTTGATATGGCCATATCAAACTTGATATGCAGATCAAGCATTGTCTGTTATCAAGATGTAGCTGGCTTGATAAGTATGGCCATATACAACTTACGTATAGCTGGCATGGTCGTCTATCAAGTTACTAAATGGTTCGTTTTAAGGGGGGCATGGTATTACCTCAACTTTTGATTATTTTAAGGACTGTTAATTTATGCTCTTGGATACTTTAAGATGTTTTATCAGATGAATTATCTTACATTTCAGCTGGCAAGAAGTCCCAACTAACACGTTTCAATACAAACATTCCCCGGGGGACGACCCATAGACCCCGTCGAAGCATGTTTATTATTGACTTATTTTTTCAGCGGTAAACGTGTAAACTTGGATGTTCTCCTCTGATCTTGCCATTAGGACGGATGCATGCCCATAATCACTGATTAGCTGCTCCCGAAGTTGTAGGATGGTAGCTTGCAAAATAGTGCGTTTTTCCATAAAATGGGTTTTTATTCTGTAGCTAGGCCGTACTCATCTTGATTGCTCGTGGCCAAAAATAGAATCAGAGTATCATCTTAAAATTTCTAAGGGAGGATCCTCAGACCAACCTCAACTTGACTTTTTTATCGATATACTTAAGATCATTGAAGGCCTACTTAATTACTGGTGGTAGAGTCACTACACTATACGTAGTACTGCTCAGTTCCGTGCTTAACTTTCTCTCGAGTACTGGCGTAGGCCTACCTATCTTCATTGAATGACGTCAGCAAATCGCATCTCACAGTGGTCAATTTCAAAGGGAAGAGAGGGGCTAAAAGTTTCACAAAAAGTCCTAGACACGTGTTTGGTCACTTTACAACGTTTGGTCTACAATTAAGACCTAATAGCGGGATGACGTTATAATATGACAGTTATGTAACTGTCATATTTTGTAGAGTTGCACAGTGCGTGGAGCGTGCTCAAGTTTTAAGGGATACATAAAAGCAGTCCGCTCTCCATGAGAGCAACAATCGTCAGGAAAAAGTTTGTGCGACTGACAGTTGTTATTTTAATTATAGTGATAATAAATGTACAATAACATGTGTTTGGCTTCGTAACAAATCAATTCCCATTTTTCCCGAAAAATTTACAGGAGGGGAGAAAGGTCCACTGACCTCCCAGACCATTTTCACCAGTAATTGTTATTTGATCGTTTCAAGAGGGCTGAATCCCATTGAAGAAGCGACGACCGGGGTTTCTTTTTGATTCCTTGCCGCGAAGGCGAAAGGAATCTATGCAATTACGCTGGCGAGTGTACGTCCGCCTGTATGTATGTGTATGTATGTGTGTTTGTGACGCTTGGCTTGTAAACACGATATCTCAAGAAAACAATGATGGACAACAATGATGGACAACAATGATGGACAACAATGATGGACAACAATGATGGACAACAATGATGGACAACAATGATGGACAATTCTCATACTTGGAATATAGAATTGCCAAAGGACATGTGAGGGTACCAGAGGTCATAAGCCGAAAACATTGCAAACACGATATCTGTAGGTACCGTATGAAGCATGGATACTTTCCATAGTTGACGTGCGGATGCGTCATAGTTAGAAGATGGGCCCTATTGGTTTTGGTAGAGGACATAGGTTATCTGAGTTCACCGGAGGTGAAAATACGGATTTTTTAAAACTGCTTATAAACACGATATCTCAAGATAAAAATGATGGGCACTTTTCATACTTGGTGTATGATTTTTTTATCATGTTAAGAGGGAATTCCTATCGTTTTCAGGAAGGCCAGAGGTCATTTGAGGTCATCAGATGTCAAAGACCAAAAACATTCAAAAAACACGATATTTCAAGACAGGGATGATGGATACTTTTAATACTTGGAACATAGATTTGTCACTTTTAAGAGACTGAGAGAGTCACGTACATAAAACATATTTTAACAGCCATGCATCAAGAAATATAGTATGCCAGGTGACAGTTTCGAAAGAGTGTGTACTATTTTCGCAACAAGCTTGGATATATGGTTTATGTATTCAGGATCGCGCTGTGTTTTGAGTCTTTTAAAACTTAAAAGAATTTAGTAAAATGTTTACCCTACTACTTAACACCTTTTTTGCAACAGCCCTGATAGCAAATCCGGGGGGTCCGTCGGTGGCCAAAAGGCGGACGGAGGGCCATCGGAGGTCCGCTGGCTGGACGAAAACTTGCATGATGTCATAAAGCTTTTTGACCAATCAGCATCGCCGCCATCGGCGAACCGCCGGTGAACCACCGGACATTTCTCTTGCGGATCGCCAGAGTGGCCGACAGAGGTCCGTCGTCGGGCCGACCACATTTTGCTATCAGGGAGTGTGGTCAATTAAAGGTGACACTTGAAGGAAGGGATGACTAATGACTATGTTATAAGGACTGTGAGTTAAATATAGTAATTTATATTGACCAGAATTTACAAATGAGTCTATCTAATTATGTCGTTCGCAGACTTTGGGTTATGAATCAGCACTGGATAACTTCTTTGATAAATGTACTGTTTACAAAGTGCGTGAAATTTTACAACCACCATCGGCTATTCGAGTCAAGGGGCAGACTAAAGTTTGGAAAGTCTTCGGATAAACAGCCAAGTCTGTCTTTTTGAATATGTTTCCTTTTTACCTTTATCTTTTTGCATTTTCCTTCCTTTTTTTCTTTTCTTTTTTTTGAAACGGAGGTGCTCCCCAACCCCTGGATACGTGCCCGTTATTGCTTCTCAAGAGAACATATGTGGAAGCCCATACAAGAGAACTGAAAAAATGGAGTGAACTGAGGAGAAAGGGGAATAAACAATGGGAGTGGAAAAGAGTTTTTAACAGTACTAGAATCGGATTTGATAAGCAGACGGACCCGTCTCTTTTCCTATATTGTTCATTTTGACCCCTTACATGGTCATAACTACTGGCTAGGTCAACCGAAAATTGTAGAGTAGGCCTGAGTTTACTAGTCACTATAGCCTGATAATGTACATAAAATTCTTCTCTGAGAACTTATTTTGATTTCCAGTTGTTAGGAAATCACATCTTTAACAATGTTTAATTTCAGAGATTATTTAGAATCGGACCGAGATCTTCAGTTTTGACCATGCATCACTGGTTGAGCTTTTCCATTATTTCAGGGTCATACTGAATAATGGTACACGATTTCATATTATATAGGCCTAATGTTTGCCACATACCAAGAATTCGCATCTAATCGTGTTTAATTTCACTTCCCTGGGAAAAGACCCCCTCCCTTGCTTTTTCTTTACGCTGTTGCAGGTCTAAGTTATCTTAACCCTTACAAAATAAGCCCCATTTTTGTAAAGTGCCGCATCCGCCCTTGGCAAATAACACGAACAGCCAATTGAAAATTCTGCCTTGATACCAGTATGTGAAAAACTGAATAAATGGTACGTTTTGTACAAATATAGAGAGGGCAGTGGCGGATTTAGAAGGGGTCGACTAGGCCATGACCCCCTGTCACAGGGGCTCGTGTCTTAAGATATAAAAATAACACATTTTTCAAACCCGAACATCACTTCAACCCTGGCTGTGCCTAACACATCATGTTTTCAAATATATTAATAATCTGAAGACTATTTCATGTTTGAACGCTTTGACATGTCATGTAATTACGTACGTGGATTAGTTACAACATATTGTAGCTCAAATTAGTGGAGAAAATTTCAACCGATCTTGTAAATACGAATTGTTCAGGCCTTTGGGCTTCAGGGCCTAGCATTACTACCATCCTTGGCCCCACTTACCCAAATTCCCCTTACAGGGTTGGGTGGGGTGGAGTGGCGAATCAGTTGTCACCTAGGTCGAATGACCTAGGGTTACGAAGCGCTCTCTTAGATATCGTTGGATATCTATAACTACCTTCTACAAAGCACCTCTTAACACCGTTTTTGTCCCTATTGACAGAACCCTCTTGCTCCACCTCTGGCAATGATGTTACATTTATATTAAATTAGTGGTAATTTCTTTTGAAACTAAATGTAATATTTTTTTCCCTCAGTATTAACGACCAACGCCAAGGTGAAGGGGTATTTCAAGTGCACTCAACAACCTCATAAAGGTAAGCATACAAGTTGGGCAGGGAAAACATCCCTTGCAAGAACACATACGGCATTAACAGGATCAAATCATAAAAAGTAAAATACCTTTACTTCTGTACAGAAAAGTAAATAACCCATAACGAATCTACCAGTATAGCGGAGATTTGTGTGAAATAGTTTTTGTATGTTTGTCTGGATTTGATTTTAGGTAAGACTGAGGACTTAAACAATGGATTTCTAGCTCCTCGGGAGTGAATTCAATAGATTTCTCAAGTCATCGGAAATTTAACAATAGGCAGTCTGTTGTAAAAGTTAGGGTTAAGGAAGCAAGCACAATGGAGATAACAATGAGGTCCTCTGTAAGTGTGTAAGGTACGACTGTCTGTGTGTTGGGGAGGTAGATAAATCGGCCTTGAGGCAAAAGGTACTTTGTGAAGATGCGAAAGTCACTTGCCTTCTCCAAAAATGGGGGATATATCCTCCATCCGCCAGGAATTTCCGCCAATGATCTTAGTACCCTTTTCATCCTCAAAACATATGGATGGTTTTAATCCTCTTTGGTAACTTCTTTGAATGGGATGTGCGCCCTTTGTCAGAATTTCTTGCTACACATCTTGATTCAGTATACATTTGTTGCTCTGCATATTGATAATGGAAACTTAACATGGAAACTTTCCATCTATATTTTTCACACAAAGTGTAAATGAATTGGAAGATAGCCATTCTTCAAGAAAATCAAATTCATGTTTCATCAGCAATCTTGCAAATATAACAAATAAAAGTCTCCCCCACTTCTGACATATCAAAGCATTAAGCCTACACCTTTGTAGATAATAATGATTCCTATTCATGTTGCCCGTAAACAGCTCTATATTCCGACATCTCTTTGTTCCGACGTCTCTATATTCCGACAAGTCTCCATTGAGTTCAGTGTTAGGATAAGGGTTAGGTTCAATCCTAACCTTTATCCCAACACTGACCTCCCCTTACTCAAAATCCATATATGGCCCAGATATGGGATTTCATATCTGGCCCATATCTGGGCCAGATATGGAATTCATATCTGGCTTGTACAAGAATTGGGCAGACATAACTTGATATAATATAAAGGCCATAAATGGCCATATATGGCCCAGGTAAAGTTTCACTTTTATATGGCCCAGATATGCCCCATATATGGCTACTCCATTTCTGGCCCATATATGGAAAATCCATATATGCCACATAAAAAGAGATTTATATCTGGCCCATATCTGTGCCATATATGACCCATATAAAACTTTATATGGCTCACTCTTTATATGGCCCATATCTGGCCCATATATGGAAATTTATATCTGGCCCATATCTGCACCAGATATGGAATTTATATCAGATCGGATAAAAAGTTAGGCAGATATAACACAGATCTAAACCAGAACCAGATGTAAACCATATATGGCCAGATAAAGTTCTATCTGGATCAAGCCTTTATATGGCACAGATCTGCTCTAGATATGAACCATAGTTTGGACTTATAGTCCACACTCCTCATGGAGACTTTTTTTTTTTTTTCTTCTTTCTAACTCTACACCCCACGGCAACAACATGGAGACTTTGAACACCAGCTTTTTTTCCAAAAGTCCCCTGACTCTCTGGCGAAGAGCCAGGGGCGAAAACCAAACAATACTCCCGAAGGAGTTCTGCTCCCCGAAGGAGTAACAACGTCCCCAAGGGACAAACTTTGAACACCAGCAAACAATGTTTAAGTGCTCCATGAATTAGAATTTAATGTAAGTATTAGGTTGAATTGACTTAAGTACATAAATTCAACTTATTTCATAACAGTGAACAGAAAAATGCCTTCAAATTTCCTATTTTATGTAATCGCAGTGATATGGGCTTCTTATTTTAAATTTAATTACGTATTTGACTCTAAATTTTGTTTACTGCATGGTGCATATTTTACTTTCAACTTCCTAAATCATAAAAAATGTAGGTTTAGATACAAGCTCTGCCCAAATATGCAAATTATTTGCCTAAGTTCACTTAGTACACTGCGGTATTAACAGAAGTGTAGCCACTAAATAACTGCAATGTCTGGGAAGGTGATGCTGTACCCAACACGTCTTAGTTTGTAACAAGCATAATCCAAGAATCAAATCAAATAAATAATAAAACAAACTAACAAAATGCTCATTTGCATATCCAGCATATCAAGTTATATCTGGCTTGATATGGCCATATAAAACTTTATTTGCATATCTGGAATTGCATTGTATCAAGTTATATCTGGCTTGATATGGCCATATCAAACTTTATATACATACTGGATCACGATTATATCAAGTTATATCTGCCTTTATATGGCCATATCAAACTTTATATACATATCTGGATCATGATTATATCAAGTTATATCTGGCTTTATATGGCCATATCAAACTTAATATACATATCTGGATCACAGTTTTATCAAGTTATATCTGGCTTTATATGGCCGTATAAAACTTTATTTGCATATCTGGAATTGCATTGTATCATGTTATACATGGCTTGATATGGCCATATCAAACTTAATATAGATATCTGGATCACGATTATATCATGTTATATATGGCTTTATATGGCCATATCAAATTTTATATACATATCTGGATCATGATTATATCAAGTTATATCTGGCTTTATATGGCCATATTAAACTTAATATACATATCTGGATCACAGTTTTATCAAGTTATATCTGGCTTGATATGGCCATATCAAATTTTATATACATATCTGGATCATGATTTTATCAAGTTATATCTGGCTTTATATGGCCATATCAAACTTAATATACATATCTGGATCACAGTTTTATCAAGTTATATCTGGCTTTATATGGCCATATCAAACTTTATATGCATATCTGGGTTATGTTTTAATCAAGTTATATCTGGCTTTATATGGCCATATCAAACTTAATATGCATATCTGGGTTATGTTTTAATCAAGTTATATATGGCTTGATATGGCCATATCAAACTTAATATGCATATCTGGGTTATCTTTTAATCAAGTTATATCTGGCTTTATATGGCCATATAAAGTCTATAATCAACCAGATATTTCCAGATATAAAGCCAGATATGGATTTTGAGTAAGGGTTATACAGACATTTCGGATCATAGAGACGTCGGAACAGAGAGCAGTCCCCTGCTGCTCCACCCTAGCTATGTGAATGGCAGGTACAGCCAGACAAGCAGGGAAGTAGGTTCAAGAAGCTTTGCGTTGTAAGTCGAAGTGACAACACTGGTAACATTCCTCCTGTCTTAATTTAAACGAAGTCAAATACTACAGCCAAGGACAGTATGTTTTTAAAGCACTTGATATGAAGTCATCCAAGGGTATGTACAGAAGACCCGCTGCAAAACTGTTGGGTTTAGATACCATGGCACAGCAGTAGTTTGTTGCCTAATTAAACTCCTCTTGCCCTTGAAGCACAGTGAGATATACCTAATGAAAAATACTGAGACCGCATTGGGTGGGTCTAATAGCTGATGAGCTTTTAGGGCGTCTGCAGTTTCATTTGATATCATAAAGCAATACGTCAGAAGCCTATTGGCCAACATGCACAGGTGGTTGCATTTGACTAGGCCTCAGGCATTTTCTGGTTGCATTTTTAGGGGTCCCATGAGAATAAAGAACTCACTACTTCAGCAGAGCTCATCTCTAACTTAAGATATATCTTTTTGAATATACTGGGGACTGTTGTCAAGAAATTCCCCAAGGTTTCGCCAGTTTCACAGAATGCCAAGTGGTCAATTGCTTCAGAATCCATTTAGTATTGTTTTTATAATTGGATACCTTCTTTGCCCTTTAAGTTTTATGCCATTTGAAAGTTGGGAATATTTTTTGGAGTAAATGTAGTATAAAATTGTGCCATATATATTGTATAAGCAACAAATTTATTTAATATTCCATAAAGAGATATCAATATTGTGTACAAATACAAAAGCCTTGTCTATGTAATTTGCCCAGATTACATCACAAGTTTTCCCATCATGCATTGCGGATACTGAAAAATAACATTTTAAAAATAGGTATCTTCCAACAAAGGCATGTGTTATTGAGATGAGGTTTTCAGTTTTCCTGCCTTTGTTGGAAACTTTACATTAAGTCACCAAAGTACACTTTTGGCAATTCTCAGGTTGGTCAAGAAAACGTGGCAATTACGGCAAACTTCGTTTTACCTATCTGAGTTGCAGTGGCGCCGCCAGGTTTGGGGATTGGGGGGGGGGCAGAATCGATGACGTCGTAATACCACCTCAGTTTCCCTCAAGGCTGCGAAATTTGTACCTTTTTTGTGCGCCCCTGTGATTGTATACAGCAGTGTGGAATTTTTGTCACTAGATAAAGGTGCCGTCCTGGGGAGGGGTCTAAGGGGAGGGTTCCTCTCCCCCTTTGACAAATTTTTGTTAATTTAAGGTTGCCTAGATGCAAAATGGTGATGATCATATATGGCTGGAAAATAGCCATAATTTAGTGATTTCTATTTTTTTGGTTAGGTGGAAGAGGAGAGTATGTTGTCTTAGACAAGGGTATGTTGTCAACAAACCTCCTGAAGCCTTTCTTTCGGCTACTTTAATGCCTTCAGTTCGGGGAAAGTTTTTACGTAAAAATAAGTGGGTGGAGTCCACAGAAACATTCTTGGCTATTTCGAAAAGTTTCCTTTTCATTGTGTATTATAAAAGGGTATCTAAGGCTGGTAGACACCGGCATAGTGCCTTCTGGAAGCTCTGGACAAATTATATGAAATGGGGGACTGATAGGATGATTACTACCTGACATCCAAATGATACTATAGAGTAAGATGCCGAGCACACCACAACTCGTTTTTTTACTTAAAGTTTTTAAGTATTTTAAGTTTGAACGAAAATCAAAACGAACAGCTTGGGGGGTATGGGGGGGTATAGGTGCAGGGAGGTGATATTAGACCCACCTGATAGGTAAAGCAAAAGGGGTTAAGGACTGAAAAGCGTGTTTCAGAATGTTTTTTCGTCGTAAGTGTATTAACCAGGGCCTTCGCGACCGGGGGGTGTGGGGGTGTCTCACCCCCCAAAGTTCGTCAGAGCGAGGATAGTCGGAAAATCTGAAATGCCAGTTGGAATTTCTGATATCTCAGTCTAGCACATTTTTCCGACTGAACCTTTGTCAACTTTATATATATTTTCCAATTCGACCAAGTGAGAATAATAACAAACGTTATTTTCCTCACGTAAAATCAAATCAAATCTGTCCTTTTTCGCAAATTCTTCTCAAATTCTCAAAATTTTCTTGCGCTCCGCCCGCTTCAAACCTTACCTCAGTGTTGTTCTTATTATCAATATCTTCCAATAGCATCTCTCGGAGAAGAACTACAGCAGAAGCTGAAAGCTGTTTACAAATTACCAGGTGAAAGACTGACTTTTTGAGTGGCATGTTGGTTTGTTGGGCAATTGAAAGTATCTCGATTGAGATTCTGAATGCAGGTTTTATTATGGAAATCTTATTTAATGAAAATTTAGGCGCGCTTCGGGCGCATGCGTCAAGATTTACAATCAATCTCATGAACATTATTAAGGTAATTATACCAGACACAGTTCTATGGGAGCTAGGGCGCTTTAGCCCCCCCCCCCCAACTTTTTGCGAGCCCCACAAAATTGGGCAAAATTGTAAATAGACTATTATTGGTGAAGACATAGATATACTCAAAAAATATTCCAAACGTCTATTTATCTGGCCCGTAGCCAGTAAGTTATGTAAAGATTCCTTCTATAACTTCCAAAAATTTTCGCGCTCTACGCACGCTTTCATCTATAATTTTATCCAGTGGTAACGCCCCCGTTTCAAACATATTGGATTTCAACGTTTCCACAAATGTTGTTCTTCCGTGTAGGCGTGATTCTAGAGAGACACGAAAATGCATCGTTGCGAAGTTCTTTACTCTTTTTCCTAACTCTTGGAAGATCCTTTCTTCAGCCTTGCCATCGTGGCAAACATATTTTGTAAGAAAAAGATTTTTCAGTTTCGTAGGAGATCCTTAATGGGTAAGATGAAAATGTAATCCCCGACGACGACAAGGCAGTCATCCGAACAAATTTCTTGGTTTTGTCCAGATTCTTCAATAAAAACCCAAACTTTTTCAACTTCCCTTAATGAAAACAAAAATGTGAAATCTTTTTTTCAATATAACCTCAAATTTTCCGGCGCGCCTAGCGCGCCTTATATTTCGAGTTCGGCAACCCATTGCATCTGTCGGGACTTAAAGTAGCCCCAGTCAGGGCCCTTCCCCCCATGTCGGCAAATCAAAGCACCACCCCTGGTTGAGCCTGCGTGCAGGTTTTTCATTTTGGCATTGAAGTACACCCCCAAGTTTCGGCGCGCTTCGCGCGCAGGCCTCACAATCCACGTTGTATCACTTAAGAATATTATATGCAACAAACGTACCAGTGAACTTTTATAGCATAAACTAGTTGTACTTCTGAAAACGCGCTTGTTAGTCCTAAACCCCTTTTACTATACCTGTCTGGGATGTCTAATATCATTTTTCTGTACCTATACTCTCCCTCCCGTCCATTCCCCATTGCTGGAAGCTGTTCGTCTGGATTTCCTTTCAAAATTAGTAAAAATACGATAAATGTAAAGTGCTTGGCGTCATACTCTATATTATTATTTAGATGTCAGGTAATAGCATTATGTCATTGCCCCATTTTATATAATTGATCCAGAGCTTCCAGGAGGCCCTATACAGGTATGTGCTAGCCTTAGATGCCAGAACAGAAGGCACTAAAGTAGTCAAAAAGAGGGCTTCAGGAGGTTTGTTGACAACGTATTCTTCTCTTAGACAACATACTTTCTGCTTTCACCTAACCAAATCTTAGTATTTACTAAATTATGGACATTTTCCGGCCATATATGATCAGTTCCAAAAGTATCCCAAAGATAGCACCATTTTACATCTAAGCAACCTTACCTTAAAAAAAATTTCTCAAAGGGGAGGGGGACACCCCCTCCCCTTTGAGAAACGTTTATGAAGTGACAAAGGAAGGATCCCCACTGCTGTATCATACAAAAGTAACGCCCATAAAAACGAAGATGCAATTTACGGGCAGCCACTCATTTCGAAAGAGAATCAAACCAGTCGGTTTAGAATTAGAATTCTCTTAATTATGGAAATTTTCTAGCCATATATGATCAGCTCCAAAAATATCTCAAAGATAGCGCCATTTTGCATCTAAGCAACCTTAAATTAACAAAAATTTCTCAAAGGGGGAGGGGGCACCCCCTCCCCTTAGACCCCTCCCCCACGACGGCACCTTTATGTAGTGACAAAGAAACGATCCCCACTGCCGTATGTAAACGCAGGGCGCATAAAAATGGCGCAATTTACGCGCCGCCATTCAGTTGGAAAAAATATCTATCCAGTCGAAATTTGGGACCTTCACACCCCCCCCCCCCCAACATATGACCCTAGCTACGGCCCCAGTATTAAAAATCACAATCTATACCGTTAATGGCTGCTCGCGAAGCGCTCGGGAAAATTTTTTGAAAAATGTGTAACGGCAAGTTCGTACTTTCAACCTTCCACATCATGCTACAAATTAGATTGAAAGAACCCATAGGCCTACAGAGGTTCGAGATTTACTTCTGTTTTTCGCAAAAGTGTTGTGATAAGATAGTTGCATGTATAACAAGCTCACTAATGGTCATGAGATGGAGTGAAAACCCTGACGAAATTTTTCATTTAATAAAATAACCATGACAAAACCTGCATTTATGCTCTGCATTGGAACATTCTCAATTCCCCAACAAACCTATTTGCCAATCACAAAGCCAGTCTTTTACCTGAGAATTCGCAAACAGCTTTCAAAATTTGTTGCTGTGCTTCTGCGGGAGTTGCTACCGGAAATTACCGATAATAAGAACGATACTGAGGCAAGGTTTGAAGCGCGCAGAGCGCGCGAAAATTTTGAAACTTTGCGAAGGATTTGAGATAATTCTGATAGTTTGAGAACCATTTGTAATAGAAAATGGTTACAATAGATCCTTTACTCGGTCGAAAACACACCTCACCCGGCCTCCTACAGAAATCTATAGCTTAAACGCCTTTTGGGATCATTTTAAAAGTTTCAAAAAAATTCCTGAAATCGATTGGGGGCACGCCCACTCCCCGTGCCGTCGCCACTGCTGAGTTGACCTACAAATTTTGAAGAATTTAAATATAAGTTAAATGGTAAAAGGGAAGTCAAAGATAGGCCTTCTTTCACTTCGTAGTTGCCTAACGTTGTTGTCTGAAGAACAAAACAAAAGAATGCCACATGTTAGGGCTTTAGTTATGAAATGCGTAAAGACTGGTCTTTCGAATGCCAAAGTTGGATTTTTGACTGAATAAGAACGAAGTCATATGACATGAAAGTCTCATGATTACAAGGGTGTATCCACACCGTCCGGATTGCATTGAATGTATGCCAAACCAAGCTGTCTGTCTGTAGGCTAGAGGTCTGTGTAATATCAAATTCAACCTTTACCCTTTTTTAGAAATCACATGTTCGATTACCAACCTTCCGGCTGTATCAAACGGATTTTTTGATTGTCCATCTAATTCTGACGTATCAAGGGGTGTAGTCTGCCTTTTAGCATGTTACGACGGGTTCTATCCAGCTTTCTCCAACCAAACAGTGTGTGAGGCAGGAAAAACCAATCAAGGAGGGGAGTGGTCCAACGGAAGCTTTGTTTGTGCTGGTGAGAGTGATTACAAATTCTCTTCATTGAAAGAACAACTAAGCGCAAAAGCTATCATAATAGCGAAGTATCTTTAATATTGGTTGTAAATAAAAACGTTGATTTAAACATCATTTTGCAAATAAAATTCTACTCAGGAAGATAATTCTGCACTGTCCCGTCCGAAGATTGGGGGAGCTTGAAAAATGAATCGAAATGGTTTAAATTTCATCTTTGCAAGACATTCCTAAACTGAGATATAGAATGATGAAGCTTATTCACCCAATATAAAATGGTAGATAGCGTAATAATTTGTGATGTCCTTCTTTGTACCACTAAACTCCCCCGTCTTTGTTTTCTTTGTATTTTTCTAATGCCACTGCACCTTGTGCCAAAATGTGATCACTGCCTTACTTTTATAGGATGACTAAGTCCTCTCTGTGCAACATGCTATGCAAGAAAACAGTAAAATTTTTAAGGTTATATAAACATTTTAATTTAAAAAGAAAGCAGGTAATGTGAGTTGTACAAGAAGGAATTCACAAATTATTACACAATCGACTATTTCAAAGTAAGTGAATAAATTTCAACATTTTATATCTCAGCAATGGAGTAAACTATAAAAGTGGGAATTGGATGAATGAGATTCATTTTCAAACCTCTAAAATACATATCCTTGGAATTCTACACTTTAAATCCTGATTTTTGGCATTGTCAAAGCTAGTCTTGGACACTCTTCAACCTTGAAATCATTTGGGCAGTAGCCAATGTCTCTCCACCCCAACCTCTAAGTTTTCGCAATCTCGGGGCCTGCCCTTGACCTCTTCTTCTCAAAGACATTATAGTATCATTGCATGTTCTGTTCTTGTACTTTGATAGCGTCTTAAATCTAATCCACACTTCCTTGGTCATGTTCTGTTGTTGAAAGCATACTGAGATTTTAGTAGAGATTCTCAAACTAGTTTGAAGATCACACCAGGGTCGAATTAAAACACGTGTTAGCGGGACACGAGCCTATGGGGTCCAAACACATTGGGACCTCACAAAATAGGATCTCTTCTCTTTTTTGGGCAATTAGAAGACGCTGTCCAGCTTAAATACAGACGCCCACACAGAGGGCCCCATGTAGGTGAACATACTTTTGGTTTTCGTCTATTCGAAGACGTGGTATCTGTATTGCTAGGTCTACTAGAAAAGGTGGTTGTACGTGTTTACCTATCATATATTTTTTTATAGGGCCCTATAAGTGGTCAAGGTCCCCACAGAGGCTTGTGCCCAAGTCCCCGCATTTGCACATCTGACCCTGCATCGGGCCCAAACATAGAGGCAGGGCCGACGGTCGGCGTCACAGGGGAGAACACAGGGTTTGAATGAAGGAGCTCGTTCATGAATGCGACACCGGTTGGTCTAATTTAGAGAAACGATGCCGCATCCACGGCAGACAGAAGGGTATTCATGGAAGGCGTGAGTCATCAGTGTCATGAAGAAAATTCTATGACTAAGAAATGCCTTCCATTCCACTCAATTCATCAAAATGTAATCTATAAGAAAAAATTTACAAGTTCATCTTTCGTGATCAATTTACTCTGTAAAATTCTGACCCAGGTAACAAAAGGTACAGAGGCTTTCATGTAACATTGCATGATTAATTTGCCAAAGTTTCTTACAAACCTTCATTAAATTTCACTCAGTTATTTTTATTATCATGAAAAATGTAGAGCACATCTAAATGTTGAAATAGTCATAGTCATTGTAAGAGAAAAAATATTTCTTTTCAAATTTGAATACCCCGATTTATTGTAGTACGGCTTGTGGGAGCGGATTCCGAAAAATCACTAAATATTCCATGTTATGGTAATAAGTTTGTATAGAAACAATTGTATGATCAATTTGCCAAACTCACACAATCACAACTTGGCTCCATTTTGCACTGCAAAAATTGAAAACATGGCATTTCTTAAAAAATTTGTATCTTCTAAATGCAACATGTTATTGAGATGGGTCTTGTAATTCCTAAAATCAAAACCCTTTCTGCATTTTTTGAAAAATATCACCTAATGTTAGGACAGAATCCCTTTTAAGTTACAAAATGGCATAACGAGAATGGATTTTTAGGTCATTCAAGAAATGGTGGGGTTTATTCAAACTGCAAACTTCGGGAGTTTTGTTTTCTGAACTAACTGACAAATTTTAAAGAATCTTAATGTAAGTTCAATGGTGAAAGGGAAGTCTGGGATTGGAACTTAGTTAATATGCCCCTTTCCACTTTAAGGTTCCTTTAACATTGTTGCATCAAAAACAAAAAAAAATTGTACAGGTATTAAACTTTTCACCCATATAGATTCAAAACGCTAATGACTGAGTTGGACTCTTACTGATTTGGTTGGAGGTCAGATTGTATACTTGTAGGCTAAAACAAACGGTCCCATTAATATAGGCAAGAGAATTGTGCCATGTCAAGTTCAATCAATTTTTTGGTTAGGAATCCCATGCTCGACCTCATAGCTTCCTGATACCATTCTTTTCTTTCGGGTGTCCTTCCAAATCTGATATTTCAAATGGAGACGCATGCATTCTTGAATATAAAGATGCTTTCTGTCGAATTTCCTCCAACCAAATAGTGAGTGTGGCAGGGGCAATCGATAATGAAGGCGAGTGGTCAAACGGAAACTTTGGGTGTGCTGGTTGGAGTTGTCAAATATTGTTTCTCTAAACTGGAAGGACAACTAAGCGCGAACGCTGTCAAAGCATCTTGTTTAATATTGGCTGGAAACAAAACGTTGATTGAAACATTGTTGTTCAAATAATATTCCATTTAAGAAGGTATTTCTGGAATGACATGAGAGTGCTGTAAGAAGGTCTCTCAGATAAGGATAGTTGATCCATTAAAATCCTGATTCAAGGAATTGTCGAAGGTAATTTTGGATGTCTTAGGAGAAAACCCTTCAAACTTCAGCCCCCAGAAACTCGGCTCCAACGGACTTTTGTCTTCGAGGTCTCATTATTAAAATTTTAATGGCTTTACATATATTACATTCTCTTTAAAGGCATTGTCTAGTTGTATTTTGTAGGGGTCTTATATGAAAGATAAAAAATTTTCATTACATGTCATCCAAACCCCATATCAAAACTCCATTCCAAACTCAAGATATCTCTTCCTAAAGATTGGTTACTTTTAATAAGAAATACCTCCAAGTTTCCTCAAGGTCACAAAACGTGATCCAAAGTGGGCAAATTGCCTCACATTCCTTTTGTTATTCTTTATAATTGGCTACCTTGTTTGTCCTTGAAATTTGATATCGTTGGAATGTTTAGATGTTCTTCCATGTAGATATACTGCAGTAAAAAACTGTTCCATACTTATGGTACAGCAAATAAAGTTATGGAATATTCAGTATAGTGATATCAACATTATAAATAAATACAAAAGCTATATCAAATCCATTTGCCAGATGACATTACAGATTTTCCATCATGCATTAGGTAAACTGAAAATGTAATATTTCTTCAAAAATTTGTATCTTCCGAATGCAAGATGCTATTGAGATGGGGTTTTCTCTGCCTAACACAGAAAATTTTTCTGCTTCTTTTTGGAAGCATCAAATTTCGTCACCAGACCATGCTTTCAATGAGCGCAAAGCTTACCAAGTGAAGTGGATGTAACAACGATCTATGGCAATGCCTGAATTTTGTGTAGAAGTCTATATATATTGGTTTTATTTTCAACTTTATAGCCATTACATGCCAAGAAGTCGATCTTCCGATGGTCGAAGATGGATTTTTCAACTGCTCTGGTTACTCTATTAGAGATAAGTGTAACCTGACATGTAACAACGGTTACTACCTTTCTTCATCAAAAGAGACAGTTTGCGAAGAACATGATAATGTAGATGGAAATTGGAGTGTTGGGACCTTTGAATGTTTTGGTAAGATTTGGCAATGACAAAATAATTCAAGATTTTAACCTTAACCTTCTGGCCACATTTAATGTAGGATTTTATTGATAACTTAGTATATCAGAGTATATTAAAACATTTATATGAAGCCCTCACTGGTGCCAGCATGGTAGAGACACGAGGATCACGTCGTGTCCCCCAATCGATTTTGAATAAAATGAAAACTTATTTGAAAATCTATATATTTTGGGAGATGCGAGGATGACGAGCAGTTTCCCACAAACTGCTGCATAATTATTTGACAACCTGCTCTTCCATAACAAGTCGTGGAAACACAACCATAGTTTTCGCACTCTCGAGGCGCCCTGACGCCCTGTTCTGTTGTTGTACCTTGAAAACATCTTAAATCCAAGCTATATATATCCTTGGTCATCTTTTGCTGTTGAAAGTATATTGAGAGTTTAAAAAAGTAGACATTCTCAAACTAGTTTGAGGATCAGACCAGTACCGGATGAAAACATGGGTTAGCGGGACACGGGCCCCGTGGTCCACACACATTGGGACCTCACAAACTGGGATGTCTCCCCCTTTTTTGTGCAATTAGAAGACGCTGTCCAGCTTAAATTCTGACGCCCACACACAGGGGCCCCAAGTAAGTGAACGTACTTTTGGTTTTCGCCTATTCGAAGACGTGGTATTTGTATTAGTAGGTCTACTTGAAAAGGTGGGTGTACTTGTTTACCTATCATATATTTTTCGCTGGAGCCCTATAAGTGATCAAGGGGTCCCCACAGAGGCTCATGCCCAAGTCTCCGTATATGTACATCTGATCCAGGATCGGGCCCAAACACAGAGGCAGGATCGACGCTCGGGTTCAAAGGGGAGGACACAGGGTTTGAAGGAAGAAGCTCGTTCATGAATGCGACACCGGTTGTCTTGTTTGGAGAACCGATGCCGCATCCACGGCAGACAGAAGGGTATTCATAGAAGACGTGAGTCATCAGTGTCATGAAGAAAATTTCTTCAACTAAGAATGCCTTCTATTCCACTCAATTAATCATCATGTAATCTTTACCAAAAGAAAGTTTACAATTTTATCTTTTGTGATCAATTACCCTGAAACATTCTGACCAAGGCAACAAAAGGTACAGAGGCTTTCACGTAACGTTGCATGATTAATTTGCCATAAATTTTCTTACAAACCTTCACTGAATTTCACTCAGAAATTTTTATCATGAAAAATGCCAGATGTAGAGCACGTCTTAATGTTGAAATAGTCATTTCCATTGTAAGAGAAAACAAAAAATTCTTTTCAAATTTGAATACCCCGATTTATTGTAGTACCACATGAGGGAGAAACTCGGAATTTATAGCCAAGCAAGCCGTTACTTCACACAGTTAAGGAAACCGACCTGGTGGCTGTAAAACAAAACAGCGGATTCCAAATAGTATTGGGTATAGCCAAAAAAAGTCATTGAATATTCCATGTTATGGTGTTAATTTTTTATATAAATGATTGTCTGATCAATTTGCCAAACTCACACAGTCACAACTTGGTTCCATTTTGCACTGCAAAAATTGAAAACATGGAATCTCTTAAAATGTTTGTATTTTCCGAATGCAACATGTTATTGATATGGGGCGATTAATTCCTAAAACCAAAACCTTTTCTGCATTTTTCGAAAAATATCACATAAAGTTAGGACAGAATCTTTTTTAAGTTACAAAATGGCATAACGAGAATAGATTTTCAGGTCATTCAAGAAATGGTGGGGTTTATTCAAACTGCAAACTTCGGGAGTTTTGTTTTCTGAACTAACTGACAAATTTTAAAGAATCTTAATGTAAGTTTAATGGTGAAAGGGAAGTCTGGGATTGGAACTTAGTTAATATGCCCCTTTCCACTTTAAGGTTCCTTTAACATTGTTGCATCAAAAACAAAACATAAAAAATTGTATCGGAAATAAACTTTTCACCCATATAGTTGTAGTATAGTCACCCATATTGTTGATCCATTAAAATCCTGATTCAAGGAATTGTCGAAGGTAATTTTGGATGTCTTCGAAGAAAACCCTTCAAACTTCAGCCCCCAGAAACCCGGCTCCAACGGACTTTTGTCTTTGAGGTCTCATTATTAAAATTTTGGGGGCTTTAAATATATTACATTCTAATTAATGAGCGCAAAGCTTACCAAGTGAAGTGGATGTAACAACGATCTATGGCAATGCCTGAATTTTGTGTAGAAGTATATATATATATATATCGGTTTTATTTTCAACTTTATAGCCATTACATGCCAAGAAGTCGATCTTCCGATGGTCGAAGATGGATTTTTCAACTGCTCTGGTTACTCTATTGGAGATAAGTGTAACCTGACATGTAACAACGGTTACTACCTTTCTTCATCAAAAGAGACAGTTTGCGAAGAACATGATGGTGTAGAGGGTAATTGGAGTGTTGGGACCTTTGAATGTTTTGGTAAGATTTGACAATGACAAAATAACTCAAGATTTTAACCTTAACCTTCTGGCTACATTTATTGTAGGATTTTATTGATAACTTAGTATATGTGAATATATTAAACGCCCTGTTCTGTTGTTGTACCTTGAAAACATCTTAAATCTAATCTATATATATCCTTGGTCATCTTTTGCTGTTGAAAGCCCACACAGAGGGCCCCATGTAGGTGAACATACTTTTGGTTTTCGTCTATTCGAAGACGTGGTATTTGTATTAGTAAGTCTACTTGAAAAGGTGGGTGAACGTGTTTACCTATCATATATTTTACGCTGGAGCCCCTATAAATGATCAAGGGGTCCCCACAGAGGCTCATGCCCAAGTCCCCGTATATGTACATCTGATCCAGGATCGGGCCCAAACACAGAGGCAGGATCGACGCTCGGGTTCAAAGGGGAGGACACAGGGTTTAAAGGAAGAAGCTCGTTCATGAATGCGACACCGGTTGTGTTGTTTGGAGAACCGATGCCGCATCCACGGCAGACAGAAGGGTATTCATAGAAGACGTGAGTCATCAGTGTCATGAAGAAAATTTCTTCAACTAAGAATACCTTCTATTCCACAAAATTAATCATAATGTAATCTTTACCAAAAGAAAGTTTACAACTTTATCTTTCGTGATCAATTTACCCTGAAAAATTCTGACCCAGGTGACAAAAGGTGCAGAGGCTTTCCCGTAGCGTTGCATGATTAATTTGCCATAAATTTTCTTACAAACCTTCATTGAATTTCACTCAGAAATTTTTATCATGAAAAATGCCAAATGTAGAGCACTGCTTAATGTTGAAATAGTCATTTCCATTGTAAGAGAAAACAAAAAATTCTTTTCAAATTTGAATACCCCGATTGATTGTAGTACCACATGAGGGAGAAACTCGGAATTTATAGCCAAGCAAGACGTTACTTCATACAGTTAAGCAAACCAACCTGGTGGCTGTAAAACAATGCATCGGATTCCGATTATAATGGGATATAACCAAAAAAAGTCATTGAATATTCCATGTTATGGTGTTAATTTTGTATAGAAATAATGTCTGATCAATTTGCCAAACTCACACAGTCACAACTTGGCGCCATTTTGCACTGCAAAATTTGAACACATGGCATTTCATTAAAAAGAAATTGTATCTTCTCAATGCAACATGTTATTAAGATTGGGCGTTTAATTCCTAAATGCAAAACCTTGTCTGCATTTTTCGAAAAACATCACATAAAGTTAGGAATAAATACTCTTACATAATGAGCATAACGAGAATGGATTGTCAGGTCATTCAAGAAAAGGTGGGGTTTAATCAAACTTCAAACTTCGGGAGTTTTCTTTTCTGAACTAACTGACAAATTTTAAAGAATCTTAATGTAAGCTCAATGGTGAAGGGGCAGTCTGGGATAGAAACTCAGTTAATGTGCCCCATTTCCTCTTTGAGGTTACCTTAACAATTTTGGCATCAAAACAAAAACGACAACATTGTATAGGTATTAAACTTTTAACCCATACAGACTCAAAATGCTATTGGGCTAATCTTTTAATGACTGAGTTGGATTTTTACTGATCGGTTCGAAGTTGTATAATAGGTACTTTTAGCGGCATTATAATGTGTGCAATAGAAGTCCATCAATTGCTTTACATTGCTGGTGTCAGTTTGTATACCTGTAGGCCAAAACAAACAGTCCCATTAAAATATAGTCAACAGAATTGTGCAATGTTAAATTAAATATTTTTTCTCTTAGAAATCACATGCTCTACCGCCAAGCTTCCTGACATATAACACAGATCTTTTGATTGTCCTTCCAATTATGATCATGTTTCAAAGGGTGATGTATGAAATCTTCAATGTAACAATGCTTACTATCCAGCTTCTTCCAACCATGATGGTGTGTGAGGCAGGGGCAATCGACCAAGGAGGGAGGTTGCTCAACGGAAACTTTGTGTGTACTGGAGAGAGTTGTCAGATATTGTTTCTCTTAATGGAAAGGACAACTAAGCGCTAAAGTTAAGCATTTCGTTTAATATTGGCCCAAAATAAAACGTCGGCTCAAACATTATTGTGCAAATACAAGTGAACTCAAGAAAGTATTTCTTAGACAGCATGTCAGTGACGTCGGATGGTTTCTCAGATTACGATAACGTTGATCCATAAAAAATTCTGATTTAAGGCGTTGTTAAAGTTAATTTTGGACGTCTTGGCAGAAAACCCTCCAAGTTCCAGCCCCAGAATCTCAATGTGAGCAACGCCTACCAAGTGAACTGGATGTGAAAACATTTCAGCAATGCAAGAATTTTAAGTAACCTAGGAGTATATTTGTTGTTTTTTTTTTACAACATTATAGCCATTACATGCCAAGACGTCGTTCTTCCGATGGTCGAAGATGGATTTTTCAACTGCTCTGGTTACTCTGTTGGAGATAAGTGTAACGTGACATGTAACAACGGTTACTACCTTTCTCCATCAAAAGAGACAGTTTGCGAAGAACATGATGGTGTAGAGGGTTATTGGAGTGTTGGGACCTTTGAATGTTTTGGTAAGATTTGGCAATGACAAAATAACTCAAGATTTTAACCTTACCCTTCTGGCTACATTTATTGTAGGATTTTATTGATAACTTAGTATATGTGAGTATATTAAAACATTTATATGAAGCTCTCACTGGTGCCGGCATGCTGGAGACACGAGGACCACGTCGTGCCCCCCAATCGATTTCAGATTAAATGAAAACTTATTTGAAAATCTATATATTTTGGGAGATGCAAGGATGACGAGCAGTTTTCCACAAACTCCTACATAATTTTTTGACAACCTGCTGTTTCATAACAACTCGTGGACACACCACCATAGTTTTCGCACTCTCGAGGCGCCCTGATGCCCTGTTCTTTTGTTGTACCTTGAAAACATATTAAACCTAAGCTATATATATCCTTGGTCATCTTTTGCTGTTGAAAGCATACTGAGAGTTTAGTAAAGTAGAGATTTTCAAACTAGTTGGAGGATCAGACCAGGGCCGGATGAAAACATGGGTTAGCAGGACACGGGCCCCGTGGTCTACACACATTGGGGCCTTATAAACTAGGATGTCTCCTCCTTTTTTGCGCAATTAGAAGACGCAGTCCAGCTTAAATACAGACGCCCATACAGAGGGGCCCCATGTAAGTGAACATACTTTTGGTTTTCGTCTATTCGAAGACGTGGTACATGTATTAGTAAGTCTACTTGAAGAGGTGGGTTTAGGCTACTTGTTTACCTATCATATATTTTTTTCTGGAGCCCAATAAGTGGTCAAGGGGTCCCCACAGAGGCTCATGCCCAAGTCCCCGTATTTGTACATCTGATGCAGGATCGGGCCCAAACACAGAGGCAGGGCGGACGGTCGGCGTCAGAGGGGAGGACACAGGGTTTGAAGGAAGGAAGCTCGTTCATAAATGCGACACCGGTTGGTCTTATTTAGAGAACCGTTGCCGCATCCACGGCTCACCGAAGGGTATTCATGGTAGGCGTGAGTCATCAGTGTCATGAAAAAAATTCCTCCAACTAAGAAATGCCTTCTATTCCACTCAATTAATCATAATGTAATCTTTACCTAAGGAAAGTTTACAAGTTTATGTTTCGTGATCAATTTACCCTGAAACATTCTGACCAAGGCAACAAAAGGAACAGAGGCTTTCACGTATCGTTGCATGATTTATTTGCCATGAATTTTCTTACAAACCTTCATTGAATTTCACTCAGAAATTTTTATCATGAAAAATGCCAAATGTAGAGCACTGCTTAATGTTGAAATAGTCATTTCCATTGTAAGAGAAAACAAAAAATTCTTTTCAAATTTGAATACCCCGATTTATTGTAGTACCACATGAGGGAGAAACTCGGAATTTATAGCCAAGCAAGCCGTTACTTCACACAGTTAAGGAAACCGACCTGGTGGCTGTAAAACAAAACAGCGGATTCCAAATAGTATTGGGTATAGCCAAAAAAAGTCATTGAATATTCCATGTTATGGTGTTAATTTTTTATATAAATGATTGTCTGATCAATTTGCCAAACTCACACAGTCACAACTTGGTTCCATTTTGCACTGCAAAAATTGAAAACATGGAATCTCTTAAAATGTTTGTATTTTCCGAATGCAACATGTTATTGCTATGGGGCGATTAATTCCTAAAACCAAAACCTTTTCTGCATTTTTCGAAAAATATCATATAAAATTAGGACAGAATCCTTTTAAGTTACAAAATGGCATAACGAGAATAGATTTTCAGGTCATTCAAGAAATGGTGGGGTTTATTCAAACTGCAAACTTCGGGAGTTTTGTTTTCTGAACTAACTGACAAATTTTAAAGAATCTTAATGTAAGTTCAATGGTGAAAGGGAAGTCTGGGATTGGAAATTAGTTAATACGCCCCTCTCCACTTTAAGGTTCCTTTAACATTGTTGCATCATAAACAAAACAAAAAACAAATTGTATAGGTATTAACTTTTCACCCATATAGTTGTAGTATAGTCACCCATATTGTTGATCCATTAAAATCCTGATTCAAGGAATTGTCGAAGGTAATTTTGGATGTCTTCGAAGAAAACCCTTCAAACTTCAGCCCCCAGAAACCCGGCTCCAACGGACTTTTGTCTTTGAGGTCTCATTATTAAAATTTTGGGGGCTTTAAATATATTACATTCTAATTAATGAGCGCAAAGCTTACCAAGCGAAGTGGATGTAACAACGATCTATGGCAATGCCTGAATTTTGTGTAGAAGTATATATATATATATATCGGTTTTATTTTCAACTTTATAGCCATTACATGCCAAGAAGTCGATCTTCCCATGGTCGAAGATGGATTTTTCAACTGCTCTGGTTACTCTATTGGAGATAAGTGTAACCTGACATGTAACAACGGTTACTACCTTTCTCCATCAAAAGAGACAGTTTGCGAAGAACATGATGGTGTAGAGGGTAATTGGAGTGTTGGGACCTTTGAATGTTTTGGTAAGATTTGACAATGACAAAATAACTCAAGATTTTAACCTTAACCTTCTGGCTACATTTATTGTAGGATTTTATTGATAACTTAGTATATGTGAGTATATTAAACGCCCTTTTCTGTTGTTGTACCTTGAAAACATCTTAAATCTAATCTATATATATCCTTGGTCATCTTTTGCTGTTGAAAGCCCACACAGAGGGGCCCCATGAAGATGAACATACTTTTGGTTTTCGTCTATTCGAAGACGTGGTATTTGTATTAGTAAGTCTACTTGAAAAGGTGGGTGAACGTGTTTACCTATCATATATTTTTCGCTGGAGCCCCTATAAGTGTTCAAGGGGTCCCCACAGAGGCTCATGCCCAAGTCCCCGTATATGTACATCTGATCCAGGATCGGGCCCAAACACAGAGGCAGGATCGACGCTCGGGGTCAAAGGGGAGGACACAGGGTTTGAAGGAAGAAGCTCGTTCATGAATGCGACACCGGTTGTGTTGTTTGGAGAACCGATGCCGCATCCACGGCAGACAGAAGGGTATTCATAGAAGACGTGAGTCATCAGTGTCATGAAGAAAATTTCTTCAACTAAGAATACCTTCTATTCCACAAAATTAATCATAATGTAATCTTTACCAAAAGAAAGTTTACAACTTTATCTTTCGTGATCAATTTACCCTGGAAAATTCTGACCCAGGTGACAAAAGGTACAGAGGCTTTCACGTATCGTTGCATGATTAATTTGCCATAAATTTTCTTACAAACCTTCATTGAATTTCACTCAGAAATTTTTATCATGAAAAATGCCAAATGTAGAGCACTGCTTAATGTTGAAATAGTCATTTCCATTGTAAGTAAAAACAAAAAATTCTTTTCAAATTTGAATACCCCGATTTATTGTAGTACCACATGAGGGAGAAACTCGGAATTTATAGCCAAGCAAGCCGTTACTTCACACAGTTGAGGAAACCGACATGGTAGCTGTAAAACAAAACAGCGGATTCCAAATAGTATTGGGTATAGCCAAAAAAGTCATTGAATATTCCATGTTATGGTGTTAATTTTTTATATAAATGATTGTCTGATCAATTTGCCAAACTCACACAGTCACAACTTGGTTCCATTTTGCACTGCAAAAATTGAAAACATGGAATCTCTTAAAATGTTTGTATTTTCCAAATGCAACATGTTATTGATATGGGGCGATTAATTCCTAAAACCAAAACCTTTTCTGCATTTTTCGAAAAATATCACATAAAGTTAGGACAGAATCTTTTTTAAGTTACAAAATGGCATAACGAGAATAGATTTTCAGGTCATTCAAGAAATGGTGGGGTTTATTCAAACTGCAAACTTCGGGAGTTTTGTTTTCTGAACTAACTGACAAATTTTAAAGAATCTTAATGTAAGTTTAATGGTGAAAGGGAAGTCTGGGATTGGAACTTAGTTAATATGCCCCTTTCCACTTTAAGGTTCCTTTAACATTGTTGCATCAAAAACAAAACAAAAAACAAATTGTATAGGTATTAAACTTTTCACCCATATAGTTGTAGTATAGTCACCCATATTGTTGATCCATTAAAATCCTGATTCAAGGAATTGTCGAAGGTAATTTTGGATGTCTTCGAAGAAAACCCTTCAAACTTCAGCCCCCAGAAACCCGGCTCCAACGGACTTTTGTCTTTGAGGTCTCATTATTAAAATTTTGGGGGCTTTAAATATATTACATTCTAATTAATGAGCGCAAAGCTTACCAAGCGAAGTGGATGTAACAACGATCTATGGCAATGCCTGAATTTTGTGTAGAAGTATATATATATATCGGTTTTATTTTCAACTTTATAGCCATTACATGCCAAGAAGTCGATCTTCCGATGGTCGAAGATGGATTTTTCAACTGCTCTGGTTACTCTGTTGGAGATAAGTGTAACCTGACATGTAACAACGGTTACTACCTTTCTCCATCAAAAGAGACAGTTTGCGAAGAACATGATGGTGTAGAGGGTAATTGGAGTGTTGGGACCTTTGAATGTTTTGGTAAGATTTGACAATGACAAAATAACTCAAGATTTATCCTTACCCTTCTGGCTACATTTATTGTAGGATTTTATTGATATTTTAGTATATGTGAGTATATTAAACGCCCTGTTCTGTTGTTGTACCTTGAAAACATCTTAAATCTAATCTATATATATCCTTGGTCATATTTTGCTGTTGAAAGCCCACACAAAGGGGCCCCATGAAGATGAACATACTTTTGGTTTTCGTCTATTCGAAGACGTGGTATTTGTATTAGTAAGTCTACTTGAAAAGGTGGGTGAACGTGTTTACCTATCATATATTTTTCGCTGCAGCCCCTATAAGTGATCAAGGGGTCCCCACAGAGAATCATGTCCAAGTCCCCGTATATGTACATCTGATCCAGGATCGGGCCCAAACACAGAGGCAGGATCGACGCTCGGAGTCAAAGGGGAGGACACAGGGTTTGAAGGAAGAAGCTCGTTCATGAATGCGACACCGGTTGTCTTGTTTGGAGAACCGATGCCGCATCCACGGCAGACAGGAGGGTATTCATAGAAGACGTGAGTCATCAGTGTCATGAAGAAAATTTCTTCAACTAAGAATACCTTCTATTCCACAAAATTAATCATAATTTAATCTTTACCAAAAGAAAGTTTACAACTTTATCTTTCGTGATCAATTTACCCTGGAAAATTCTGACCCAGGTGACAAAAGGTACAGAGGCTTTCACGTAACGTTGCATGATTAATTTGCCATAAATTTTCTTACAAACCTTCACTGAATTTCACTCAGAAATTTTTATCATGAAAAATGCCAAATGTAGAGCACTGCTTAATGTTGAAATAGTCATTTCCATTGTAAGAGAAAACAAAAAATTCTTTTCAAATTTGAATACCCCGATTTATTGTAGTACCACATGAGGGAGAAACTCGGAATTTATAGCCAAGCAAGCCGTTACTTCACACAGTTAAGGAAACCGACCTGGTAGCTGTAAAACAAAACAGCGGATTCCAAATAGTATTGGGTATAGCCAAAAAAGTCATTGAATATTCCATGTTATGGTGTTAATTTTTTATATAAATGATTGTCTGATCAATTTGCCAAACTCACACAGTCACAACTTGGTTCCATTTTGCACTGCAAAAATTGAAAACATGGAATCTCTTAAAATGTTTGTATTTTCCAAATGCAACATGTTATTGATATGGGGCGATTAATTCCTAAAACCAAAACCTTTTCTGCATTTTTCGAAAAATATCACATAAAGTTAGGACAGAATCCTTTTCAAGTTACAAAATGGCATAACGAGAATAGATTTTCAGGTCATTCAAGAAATGGTGGGGTTTATTCAAACTGCAAACTTCGGGAGTTTTGTTTTCTGAACTAACTGACAAATTTTAAAGAATCTTAATGTAAGTTTAATGGTGAAAGGGAAGTCTGGGATTGGAACTTAGTTAATATGCCCCTTTCCACTTTAAGGTTCCTTTAACATTGTTGCATCAAACAAAAACGACAACATTGTATAGGTATTAAACTTTTAACCCATACAGACTCAAAATGCTATTGGGCTAATCTTTTAATGACTGAGTTGGATTTTTACTGATCGGTTCGAAGTTGTATAATAGGTACTTTTAGCGGCATTATAATGTGTGCAATAGAAGTCCATCAATTGCTTTACATTGCTGGTGTCAGTTTGTATACCTGTAGGCCAAAACAAACAGTCCCATTAAAATATAGTCAACAGAATTGTGCAATGTTAAATTAAATATTTTTTCTCTTAGAAATCACATGCTCTACCGCCAAGCTTCCTGACATATAACACAGATCTTTTGATTGTCCTTCAAAATTATGATCATGTTTCAAAGGGTGATGTATGAAATCTTCAATGTAACAATGCTTACTATCCAGCTTCTTCCAACCATGATGATGTGTGAGGCAGGGGCAATCGACCAAGGAGGGAGGTTGTTCAACGGAAACTTTGTGTGTACTGGAGAGAGTTGTCAGATATTGTTTCTCTTAATGGAAAGGACAACTAAGCGCTAAAGTTAAGCATTTCGTTTAATATTGGCCCAAAATAAAACGTCGGCTCAAACATTATTGTGCAAATACAAGTCCATTCAAGAAAGTATTTCTTAGACAGCATGTCAGTGACGTCGGATGGTTTCTCAGATTACGATATAGTTGATCCATAAAAAATTCTGATTTAAGGCGTTGTTAAAGTTATTTTTGGACGTCTTGGCAGAAAACCCTCCAAGTTCCAGCCCCAGAATCTCAATATGAGCAACGCCTACCAAGTGAACTGGATGTGAAAACATTTCAGCAATGCAAGAATTTTAAGTAACCTAGGAGTATATTTGTTGCTTCTTTTTACAACTTTATAGCCATAACATGCCAAGAAGTCGATCTTCCGATGGTCAAAGATGGATATTTCAACTGCCAGTCTGGTTACTCTGTTGGAGATAAGTGTAACCTGATATGTAACGATGGGTACTACCCTTCTTCATCAAAAGAGACAGTTTGTGAAGAAAACGATGACTTCGAGGGTAATTGGAGTGTTGGGATCTTTCAGTGTTTTGGTAAGATTTGGCAATGAAAAATAACTCACGATTTTAACCTTAACCTTCTGAATACATTTATTGTAGGATTTTCCTGATAACTTGGTATATGCGAGTATATTAAAGTTCTTCTACGGATCTCTTCTCTGGTGTTGTTGTGTTAGGGACTTGAGGATTACGTGTTCCGCAATCAATTTAAATTAAAATGAAGTCTTATTTGAAAAGCTATACATTTTAGGAGATGCGAGAATGACGCACCCTTTCGACCAACTGCTGTTCCATAACAAATCGCTGACAAACCATCATAGTTTTCGCACGCTTGGGAGTCGGGGCACTCTGCAGCTAGATCCGAGTCACTGTTCTGTTCTTGTACTTGATTTAATCTCTTATCAATAACACATATCCTCGGTCATCTTTTGCTGTTGTAAGAATACCGAGTTGTCAGTGATTTTCAACATTTTTGAGGATCAGGTCCACATGCAGAGGAAGGATCGAAGTCTGGGCCACTGGCGATGACACAGGATATGAAGAAAGGAAGTTTATATATGATTAGTTAATCAAGCCCTTACTCCAAAACCAGATATGGATTGATATCTGGTTAAATACAGCTTTTAAATGGCCATATCAAGCCAGATATACAGTCAGAGTTAGATGCCGTGATACATTATATCAAGTTTTATATGGCCATACCAAGCCAGATATAACTTGATACAAGGCAATTCCAGATAATTATGTAAATACAGTTTTATATGGCCATATTAAGCCAGATATAACTTGATGAAATACCTTTCCAGATATGCAAATAAAGTTTTATACGGCGATATCAAGCTAGCTATAACTTGATGAAATGCCAGTCCAGATATGTAAATACAGTTTTATATGGCCATATCAAGCTAGATATAACTTGATGAAAAACCAGCCCAGATATGCAAATGAAGTTTTATATGACCATATCAAGGCAGATATAAATTGATTAAATGCCTTTCCAGATATACAAATAAAGTTTTATATGGCCATAACAAGCCAGATATAATCTGATGAAATGTCAGCCCAGATATGCAAATAAAGTTTTATATGGCCATATCAAGCCAGATGCAAATTGATATGCAAGATTTGCAAATGAGCATTTTGTTAGTTTGTTTTAATTTTTATTTGATTTGATTCTTGGATTATGCTTGTTACAAATTAAGACATGTTTTGGATGCAGCATCACTTTTCCAGACATTGCAGTTATTTTGTAGCTACACTTTTGTTAATACCGCAGTATACTAAAAGAACTGATGCAAATGATTTGCAAATTTGGGGGGGGGACTTTTATCTAAACCTACATTTTTCATGATTTTCAGGTCATTCAATATGGATAGATTTTTGTTCATAATGTATCATCAAATGTAAAGATTCCCCATAAATTTTGATGTATTAGGCTATTCCTCTCGTCAAACCGCTATAGTTTTAAGCGGTTGGGATCCAGAAGTCCGCCAGTGTTTCAGGGGGCATCCCCCTCCCCTTTGGAAATTTTTGGAATTTGAAAGGTGCCTAGATTGCAAATTGTGCAATATTTGAGTGGATTTCTGCCCTAATAAGGAACCTGAAAATTTACACCCGGGTAGAATTTGCCTGTCAGATTTTCATTGTGAGAAAATTTGAAAATTGGGCTTTTACCATGGAAAATTTGAAAAATTGGGTTTTTAGAGAAGAAAATTGGAAAATTTGGGGGTTTTATTGAAGAATTTGGCCTAATTTAGACCAAAATTAAGTAAATCGTCGGGGCGACTGGCCGTTGTCGGGAACTACATATTTTATCGTATACATAACAGCTCCCCGACGAAATCGGAAAATTTCCCCTGCCCCTTCCACGAAGAGGGGCCATGGCCCTCTGGCCCCCTGCCCCCACCTGGCGCCACCACTGATTCCCTTTCTTTCTCCGAGCTACCGAAGGACTCAGTCACTCGTCCAATTACACCGACGGGCCCGTAGCCAGAAAAGTTACTAAAGGGGTCGAGATAACTTCCAGGGGGCGAAAGCAACTTCAGTGGGCGAGATATACTAGACTGCATTAAATGGTAATATTTTATCGTATAGGGGGCGGGCTTAGAGCCTTGCAGTGCACAACGTCTTGATTCATTTTGATGATATAGACTTGAAAGAGTCATCATTCAGACCGATATTGTTTTAACATACTGATATGTAAATATAAAGGATATTTTTTCAAACTGTGTCCATTATTAGATTTATAATTAAATATTTTCAGCATACCAGCAATCCGATCTTATCAAAATTTACGTCTGTGCAAGACCTTTCTTCAGACTGGAAGAGTAACGACAGGTTTTTCATTCAATTAGCCATGGGCATCAACAAGTGTGGTCTGGGGGAACATGACCCCAAAGTGGAGAGGGTTTTCCTCCCTCCCTCTCTTCCTTTCCAGAACCCTATACCAAAAGCAGTAGGCACATGTTTGGTTTAATAGTTTAGAGTGTAGCTGATATAATAAATCAAACTCGAAAATGGTGAAAACAGCAATCAATTTAATGGATTAAAGTCCTTAGGAAAATGCCTCAGATTACACCGCAGATCATTAGATCTCCAATATTTTCCAGGGACCGGGAGCCTTGGATCCCTATGCTTCCTGTCAGCGCTTAAAATATTTTGTTCAAGGCCATGCCCCCCCCCCCCCCGTTCACTTTAGGAAGCCTTTGACGTAGTTGCAATTAACCACCTTCATATTTACTTTAAAACCTGAGGAGAAAACATAAGCGCAATATCTTACTGTGAGAGTCGTGAAGAAGACATAAACGCTTTCTCGGCATAAAAACAAAAACTACATTTTTAGGCCTTAAATAAGGTACTGTGTCTAGTTGCCCCTTGGGGATATGCCGTTACGTAGATACAGGGGCGTAGCAAAGGTGTTTTCTGGGGGGGGGGGGGTGTAGAGACTGTTTTGCCGACAGATCTGGTTATGCGTAGCGCGGAAACGAACCTTAGAGGGTGGGGTCCAGGGGCCCGTGGTGGGGTCTAGGGGCAAAGTCCCGCGAGAGGGGGCAGTGGACGAAGCCACCAGAAACTCTGAGGTTTAAGCATATCTCTGGGTGAAAAATTAAGTCTCAGGATGGATAGATTTGTGTTCATAATGCATCATCAAATGTAAAGATTCCCCATATTTTTTGATGTATTAGGCTATTCCTCTCGTCAAGCCGCTATAGTTCTAAGCGGTTGGGATCCAGAGGTCCGCCAGTGTTTCAGGGGGTGTCTTCCTCCCCTTTGGAAATTTTTGGAATTTGAAAGGTGCCTAGATTGCAAATTGTGCAATATTTGAGTGAATTTCTGCCCTAATAAGGAACCTCAAAATTTACACCCGGGTAGAATTTGATTGTCAGATTTTCATTGTGCGACATTGTCGCACAAATAGGCGCTGGCTAAACCACTGGGCTCGCCTTAAGGCAACTGGTGGGGGTCCAGGGGAGAAGCCCCCGGAAGCTCTGAGGTTTTAACATAATATCTGAGTAAAAAATTAAGTCTCATGCAGGATAGGTATGTTTTTGTTCATAATACATTATCCAATGCAAAGATTCCGGATAATTTTAATGTGTTAGGCTATTCGTCCCGTCATGCCACTATACTTGAGGAGCTGGACCTGAGTTCAGAATTGGAACACTATGCGTTCAGCATTTGAACACTGGACGCATCAGGCGTTCAAATACGGTAAGTGTTCAAACAGGCGTCCGGCGTTCAAAAAGGGAAAAAAAGTATTCAGAATCTTATCACAAGCGTTCAAAATATGCTTTGAACGCCAGGACGGGTTCTGTATCTGTTTCATTTTGGTGTTCAAAAGTTAAAAGCCTGAGACTGCAGTGAAGAGAAGACACAAGCGCATTATTTTTTCCCAGAATGTTTGTGGGTAAACCGGATCCTCGGGAGTTTGCAAAATGTGTCTGAAGTCAACGTTAGGATTTAGAAAACGGGCTAAGGATGCCTACTCCATGGGTTATAGGGTGCTGCTCCCCGTGGTGATGATAAAAGTGAGGAATAATGTGCAGAAAGTGTTTTTTCAAGAATGTCATATGACCCGAAATAGTGCGCCTATATGGAAGGTTTTAATTTCCTTCAGGGGTGGCGCCAGGATTTGCCCGACGGGGGGGGGGGCAACAACCCAAAGCCTCAACGAGGCCGATAGAGTGCCGAAGTGATGTTTGAGGGAAAAATTTGGCGCGCGAAGCGCGCCGAAAATTTTGCACTCTATTTCGAGAAAATTTGGAAATTGGGCCTTTACCATGGAAAATTTGAAAAATTGGGTTTTATAGAGAAGAAAATTGGAAAATTTGGGGGTTTTATTCAAGAATTTGCCCTATTTTAGACCAAAATTAAGTAAATCGTCGGGGCGACTGGCCGTTGTCGGGAACTATATATTTTATCATATACATAACAGCTCCCCGACGAAATCGGAAATTTTCCCCGACGGGGGGCAGCCTTCCCCGAAGAGGGGCCATGGCCCCCTGCCCCCACCTGGCGCCACCACTGATTCCCTTTCTTTCTCCGAGTTGCCGAAGGACTCAGTCACTCGTCCAATTACACCGACGGCCGTTGATATGGCCGTTTACGGCCGTCACATGCATAATCAATTTGCCGACGGTCCTTCAACTTGAATGGGCCAATTAGATGAAGAACTGAAAATCGAAATAGCCGATAACAGACTGGCCACGCGCTCCCGTTCTCTCTTTCTCTCTTTTCCTTTCATTCTCCGTCTTCCTTTTTACTCTCTTCTTTTCCTTTCCTTTTCCTTCTCTCTTTTTTCCTCCTTTCCTCTTTTCCTCGTTACCTTTCCCTCTCCTCTTTTTGCCGACAGACCGAAAATTTGCCGACGACGACCAAATATTGGGGGGGGGGGGGTGTGACACCCCCACACCCCCCGCTCGCTACGGCCCTGCTTTGAATTCATCCAGCAGTCCAAAACTGACCCACTTTCTGAGCTTCTAGAGGAGCTAATAGCCTACAGCTCTACTTCAGTGTTACAAGGATTGCTAACGTATAATATTATTAAAGTAGCCCTACTTAAAAGTAATTATTTAAATACAATGAACATCTTATCTACAGTAGACACAAAATGCCAATAATTGATCTTTCGACCATCAGATCTAGATGTCTCTACTGCACTGGGTACTTAGCTGAAGAGTAAATGTTAACCTGACATGTAACAATAGTTACCGTAACGATTCTTTTCATTCAGTCCCCCAGGAAAAGGTCACGCTCCAGCAGCTCCTACTGGAATATCCAAAAAGTGCAAACATATAACACTTCCGTATTTCAAGCCTGCCATGGTATGGTGGACCCCCCTGCGCCCTCTCCTAATAAAATTATCTGGTTACGTCACTGACTTTATTGTATAAGATGATTGTATTTATTATGAAACTGTTACTATTTTCATCTACATAGCCATTAACTGTAATAGGTGACTGCCCCCCCCCCCCAAACAAATTATCTGTCAAAATTAAAAATGTTCTTAAAAGCTTTAAAGCTACACATTTCTGTAAGGGCAGATTGTCCTTTCGGAAAGATGATGGACATCTCGTACTCCTGTGTTATCACATTTCTTTCAAAAATTTGGATTTTCGTGCGCTCGGCGTGCATTCATTTGATATAGACCTTATGCTTTGACCTCACGTGACGTCATTTTGGAGGGTAAACAATGAATCACAATGCACGCACCACGTAGACTTCGCACCAGCGCGTAATAGACTTACGCGATACGCGCTTACCTCCGCGGAGGGTGCACTTTCTGTTGTATGACGTCATATGCATTAAGTCTATTCTATTTCTTTACCTCTGTGCTGTCGTTCATGAATGTGCATCATCATGATAGGGCCTTTGCAAAATCATTACCAAGGAAAATGCAAAGAAAGGGAGCTCTTAACCCCCACTTTTGCATGATTTTCAAAATAAACTCGTTTCTCCTTCAATAAATATAAGAACGAGAAGCTAATAATGTGATTAAATTTTGAACTGAAAAAGGAAATTAGTTCAAGGGAATTGCTCACATAATTTTAATACTGTTTGCATTTTGAGGCGGTGCGGGGTAGAGGTGGGCATCAATTAAAGTACTCAGTTTGACAGTCTTAACAAATCACTCTAATGATCGTTGTGACATCGTCAATGAGATGGTTGTTCCAAACTATTTGTTCATCACAGAGACCCTATTGGTCTTCCCTTCTCCCCACCCTATGACAGTACTAAGAAGTTCTTTATCCCCCAGTTGATAGGTAGTATTGATTTCTTCCAAAGTGATATAGTTAAGTGAAACTTGTACCTACACTCTAACTTTATAACTCTAATTTACTTTAATTAACTATAATTTACTTTTTTGGGACCTTTAAGCATCCACTCCCATTTCATAATTTATCGACAATGGTCATGAGGACGTTTCATGAAGGACGTTGTTCGTAATCAAATATATTTTGGAACTTTTCAACCCTTTCAGCCATGGAACCTTCTAACCTAACATTCTCTACCATTTCAAATCCTTGTGACTAAAACTTTTTCTCCGGAAAACTTGAAATTAGGTGGTTTCCTCTTGACAATGCTATTTCAGTATCACTTGCGCGTTCACAATATCGTATGTACCCCCAGGGCTTTGGGAATAACTGGGGGGAGATTACCTTTCAAAGACTGCAATAACAATTAACGTTGAGCATAGGCAAAGAAGAACGAGTCTTTAGAGAAAAAATTAAAGCTGTCATTCTCTGCCCAGATAATCATTCCCCATCGGCGCATCCGCCTCTTCTCGTATGACAAATCCTGGTTAAGTAGCAATTTCGGGTGTGATAGAATGGGACGAACACGCAGTTGACAGCAGCTGTATTATAACTTTTAGGCTCGTCAGCAGAAGCCGTCCCCCTTACTTTTCATAATTATGGTTCAGCTGGGACTGATACCAATCAGTACCCTAAGCCATATCAAGTCAACGCCATCTCTGATTTATCTCATAAAATACCATAACCAGGTCCGTAGTCAGATAAGTTGTTGTAGGGGACAAAACAGATTCGTAGGAGGATAACCTACTTTTCGAAATGGTAGTTTTGAAATGGTAGTAGTAATACCTGTTAACGTAAATTTCTTTCGGGCATTTTTTGTAGGGAAAGCCATCCACTGTCACCCCTTTTCGACTATGGGCTTGAACACAATTTGTACTTAACTTTGTAAGCACTCAGGGTCATTTTGAGTCATTAGTAACTTTAATGCTTCTTTCTTGATTTCAGCAATTTTGTATTGTTTCGATTGTTTTTGTTTGTATAGTTATCCAGAGCATCAGAGGTATGAGAGAAGACTTTACCCCAAAGATAAAAAGCACCTATTTAGAATATGTGGCTTTGTCCCTTACTTTTCCCTTATGTGGGTTTAAAAGGGTAAAACAAACAAATAGTTAAGGATGCTTATCTGACCAGTCTAAGCAGAGGGGCTAGGACTGGCCCGGCGGGGGACTAGCTCCCTCGATTGTGGGTTCACAAAACCTCCGAACATTTGGCTATTGAAACGCATGAGAATAAACTGTGTAAGATTCCTTTTTTGTTTTAGAAACGCTTACCAATAGGCACTGAAGCAAAATTCAACAGTTCCAGGAAAACGTTGTATCACTTAATTAAAAAAAAACTTTTAAAAAAGTTGACCATTAAACTTGATCTTTTGGCGAAGCTAAAGGGGGCGTTTCAGTGTGGAGTTGAATCCCTCCAGAATAGTCTCTCTAAGGAAAAAGAAAATACTCGGGCCAAAATCACTACACTTGCCGGTGCTTGGTGAGTAATGAACTAATCTGAAGGCTAAAAGATCTTTTTAATTTGTACCTATAGCACTTTTGCGTACAGTCAAATTCTTGGTCACTTGGTTTATCAGTTTATACCGTAACTCCAGATTTATTACTAAATGCTTTAGAACTCTGTGCTATATGTTAAACAACATTACCTTACAATTACTTTGAGACTGAAACTTTCATGTTTCCCTGTCTATACACTCTGATAATCGATGACCCACTGGGACGGATCCAAACTTTCTCAGGGGTCGGGGAGGGGTTTGAAGGGCAAAGATTGCCACATACCAAGTTATCGGAACGTTTTTATGTGGTAGCGTCTTGAAAAACAACAAAAATATGGCGGGGGAGCCTAAGTTACGCCTCGTCCTCATTGCAACATTTACAAGCAATCGTCTGTAAGAAAAAACACACGTTATAACTCTCATTTTGGGGCACTGGTGAGAATAATGACGCAGAAAATCCGTCAAAATGTTTTGAATTCGATCGTTAGTATTATATGGTCGTCTACACCTACTAAATGCGAATAATCATTTAAAATTGACATCACTTGTTACAATATAAAAATACCAAGTATTTCTTTTAACATATTTTGATATTTAGATGAAGTTAAGTATTTTTTCCCTAAGGTACTTTTTACTGTATTTAACAGAGAATATTTTCAGGAATTTTTTTGGTAAACTTAAAAGAATATTTTCTTAAAAACCTATACATCATTGTAAAGAGCAAAGATAGGGAATTTGAATGAACATTTTATTTATGTAAACTAATCTCATTATGTATGCAAATATGCAAATTAGATGACGTCATACAGTTTTTTCATAGAAAACCGTAGAAAACCCATACAGATCACTATTATTTTGTAATTTATGGTGCAGGAGATTGTTTGGCATCCTTTTTTCTTTCATTTGATACCAAATTTGAGGAAATTGGACCAAAATGAGGAAGATATGCCCATTTTTTGTCTTGCTGTACTAGCCCACACTGAACTCACAAACACTGACCTATATGTCCTCTACATAGAACGCTATGGCTCAGTGCACAGTGAAACGTAAACAACTTTGGATCTGTAAACAGAGTAGCCTGCTGTAAGCAAGCTGTTGTTGAGTTTTATCAGCTACAAGTACAATTCTTAATACTTGCTAACCCCTAATGTACAGTATACTGCAGACGAAGTTTAATACAATACAATAGCCTGCCAACTTTCTAGCCAATCTCATTTCCGAGACAAAATAACTTCATGATAATTAATGCACACGTCATCAGCGTTGGTAAGGGGTGGAGTTCACATGAGCGACCGTTTGCTTCGCTACAGCAGACAACTCTTTTCACTTGTATAGTATATCGACGTTATGCAGTGCAGTACGGCTATTACTGTATAGTTACTGGCTTAGCAGGCTGCTACCGTGTACATGTATACATATACAGCTAGCAAGGAACGTTTTGGTCTTGTCCATACGAGGGCCTATATACAGGCCAGTTTATACAAACCGGCAAGATCTGGGACAAGATCCTACGCCTAACGTTAGGCTTGACTTTTCACTGCAAGGATTAGCTCGATTTTTACCCAATACATAATAATTACGTACCTTTTTAAGATGTCACTGTATCTTCGTATACATCGTCGCAGGCGGCAGGCCGTTGGTAGCATGAATAGTCAGTACCGTGAACACCATATGACCATCTTATGAATAATAATTTATCCCGCATTTTGGGGATTCGTGTAAATGAAAACTGGACGAAGGTTTGCAGTCTCTATATAGAATATATAAAGGATGTATTATGATTTCTGAGAGAGCGCCATCTCCTGGAAAGCCGCCGCAGAGTCTGCTCCGTAGGCTATAAATAGAGCAGCATGGCTTTGTAAGGTAGCTGTAAATGGCCATATTAGTGAGTAAAATGTCGGAGGTGGTGTTGTCGCTTATAACTTTTGATATTGGGAGGGTATTTTTGGGTCAGAAATGCATGTTTTTGGCCAGAATTGAAGCATTTTTGAAACCTGAATATGTCTGGATCTTTGAACCTCTTTAACTCACCCTACCCTTACCATTTATGCATACCTTTTGGTATTTCTATGTAAGGAATCTTGTAAGGGACATTTTGGTGTTTGAATGGAAAAAATCGGACTTTCCGTTGTTGAGTTATGAATGTAGATGTTGGGTCGGGTTTTTGGGGCTGAAATGCTGATTTTTGACTGAGAATGATGCATTTTTGAAAATTATACTTGAAATCTCTCTAAAATCCCTATACCTGGCATCTAATCACCTGTCATGGTGTTTCTTTAGGGCCTAAGGTGTTTAGAAAAAGTAAAGTGAGTAGGGTGACCCTTTCCTAAGGGCCTGAAAATGATGTCTGTGCACACTGACGTCATTTTTAGCATTTTTTTGAACTTTTTTGAGCATTTTTTGAATGTAAACAACTATTTATCGATGTTTTGTGAAAAAAATCTCCCCCTACAACCCCCCCCCCAATGGTGACATTTGATAGCTCCATTTAGTGGCTTTATTATGGAAGTTAAATGAAGCTGGTGGATGTTCCATAACAAAGTTATGATTGTCGAAAAATGGTATCTTGATTTGCGTGACTCAGTCACGCATCTTACGGAAAAGGGAAGTGGAAGCGTAGCCAAGGAGGTGGGCCTATGGCTTCAATCAACCCACCCAAAAGAAAAAATGACCCCGAATACTTGCTTCTATAAAAATATTCTGATACGATTCATCCTTGCCTGAAAACTTCTTCGCGTATAAGACCCCTTTAGGGTAACCCCTGGACCCCACTCCTACAAGGAGGGCTTAGTGGTCATGCGGTGCATCAGGTGTCACTGGGCTGGTGCAGTAGAGCCCCCCCCCCCACTCGACCCACCTAATCCTAGCCATGAACCTGCATATATGTCTAGTCAGAAAAAGATTATTCTACTGTTTTTTCACAGAGTGTAACGAATGGAATGAATGGAACGATAGTGAATATAGATTTATCGACAGGGGAGTTGACTGGGATAATTCTCGTCAATTGTGTGAAAACGCCAGTGGTCATCTTGTTAAGATCGAGAGCAAGGAGGAGAATGACTTTGTACACAAAGTGGTGTTGCACTGTGCTGATGACGATGCTATTTGGATTGGACTGAATGATCGTGAAACCGAAGGTAGAAAATATTGTACATTTTAAAATTATTCATTGTCAAGTTTCTATAATTTATATTTTGGCAGTGACGAAATATTTTGTTTGTCTGTTCACATGGAGAAGAATTTCATTCACATTAGGTAGGATATCATATCCGTAGCCAGGTACATGGGAGAAGTAGCTTTCGAGGTAGGGACTATTTTCTAAGGGGGCGAAGTATACTAAAGTGCATTAATGCAATGGTAATTTTTAACTGTATCGGGGCGAACATTTTTCCGGGTATTTCTATTTTTTCGGGAGATTCCTTTTTTCTCACGGCAGGAGGCGAGGTATACTAAGGAACATTAATGCAATGGTAAGTTTTAATGTTATCGGGGCGAACATTTTTGCGGGGGATTCCATCCCCCCCCCCCTTAATGATATGCAAGAATTTAACATAGCCTACTTGTTAACACTTTTCTTTGTGTGCTGTTTAATAGGATGTCAATCTTTTTATCTGAAAGAGCATTGGCTTAACTTGTTATTTTTAAACATATTTGTTGACAAGATTGCTCCGTTGAAATACCTCTGTTGCTAGCATTTGAAAATTTCACTGAATTAAAGATCAAGCCAAGACTATGATATGATTACTATCATCAAAAGGAAGCTTGAAAGCAACGGTTACTTTGCTACAACGTATGGTATTGCATCAACGTCTTGTGTTCTTCTCTAGTGGGATATTTCTTCCTTTCCGTAAAATTGTTTATTTCTTTATTAATACCAGGCGTTAAATTGTAGCAATTTTTACTGGTTTGTTTCATATGCCTCTAAACACTTTCTTTTGTATGTAATTGACAGGTATGTGGAGCGATGGTACAGTTTTCGATTACAGAAACTGGAATACAAATCAACCTAATGGAAACAGCCGTCAAAACTGTGTGCGCATTCACAAAACTAGCGGGAAATGGCATGACCGCCAATGTGACAAAAGCCATCCTGCCATGTGTGAAAAAAGAAAACTCTCAGAGAGTGGGGTAGAATTGAAGGTTGCGGGACTGCCGCTCTAGGTTTGGGAATATTCTAAAGAAATGATTCAAACGTAATATTGTCATGAGGTAAACATGAGGTATATTATTTCTACGTCACTTTACAGAATTTAGAAAGTTGAACAAATGTGGTCATAATGTCAATTATATAAAACGCTACTGTTTCTTAGAATGTAAACATTTGTGCACCCAGCAAATAATACTGTAGTAGGTATTTCAACAATGACTGTTTTGCTTTCTTTGATAACGATGACGACGACGGCGGCGAATTTGATCATGATGTTGTTGTGTTGTTGTTGTTTTAGAGGGTACATTATGGACAAGCATCAAAGACATATAACTTTTTCACTTACGATTGGTTGTGCACGTGATTTGTGTTGAAAATATTCCTGTTACATATGTAAATGTATTGCTGGCTCTGTATTTTCTTTCTCGTCATCAATTATCATCATTTATGATACCTCGAACTGAAGAGACGTTTACCCCTTCAGTAAGCGCGGAGTTTATTTGGATGTATAAAGTTGGCTCATTTTATGATCAGTACAACACGGGAAAGAAAGAATAAATAAGATAAGGCTCATGATCTGTTTGATGATGTGAAGAAAACCGGTGTGAGGAAAATCAAAGCAGAGATATGAGATGTTACCAATATTACACTTCACAGCCAAATACTTCGGCAAATGCGTTGTATTCACAGATGAAATATTGTCTTCACAAACGTAGTGGCGAATCTGCCATAAGGTGCTTTCCGTGTGGTGGTATGTTTTCCACTTTGTCAACTTAGGAGGTGAATCTGTAATGCATTTCTCCTCTTAAAATATGATACTCCCCTTTTCGAGAAAGTTTTGGATCCACTACGAGTAAAGATGCTTTAAGTAAATAGATTACTGAATGAATAAATGAATCAACAAACGCAAGAAAGAATAAATGAGACAATAAATTGTGTACTATAAAAATCAGTATTTTTACAAGGTTCTGTACCCAAAATCACAAGGTAACACATTTTCCGTAACACTAAATACGAGAGAGTTAAACATACAGCAACTGGCCAGAGTATTAACATTTTCATATATTTTAGACGAAATGGTATAGTTTTCATGAGGTATGGGCAAAAATATGAAATTTATAACCGAGAACTTATAAACGCGGTATCCTTAAATGTACTTACGAAACTCTGCACTTCAACAGTCAAATATGTGGACGAATTTTTCCACATTAAATGTAGTTTTCACGTAGTTGCCCCTTTGGGAATATGCCGTTACGTAGAATCTCAAACTTGTGTGGAAATTCAAAAGAGGGACAAAACTGTCAGTGACGACTTACTTCAGTAAATTTCTTTGTGATTATTTATGCCGAGGTACAATTGCCCCACTTTTGTATTTTTGGTATTTACTATTTGACCAGCAGGGTACTGTGAAGGGATGTATTTATGATTGTTAAGGGTTGGTTAAAAAAGAAAGGAAACATGTTCTTTTGTTCCGAACTTGTTCGGAGTAGTCTGTTAAAATTGAAAGGTTTGAACAAGAGTCCAGATGTGGGATTCAGAAGTTCGCCTGAAGGTCTTGGTTGTGGGCGCCTTATTGGTGAGCTGGGCTGAAAGCCTCGATCACTTCAGCAGCCAGGGCGTTTTGTGTTTTTAAAGAGATTATGGTTACGGATATTCAATATCTGAGTGCAGTGTTTTGAAATATATATATAGGAAGATACTTTGGATGTGTTACAGAGGAAATAATAGTTGATGATAAAGGGGGAGAAGATGCTGCCTGGAACCATGAACCCTCCGTGATAACGGACATATTTAGAACGTAAATTAATTGAACATTGTTTTTAAGTAGCAGTTATCATAGACATTTTATTTGTAATTAATAATTTAATCGTAACTGTCCCATGTCTATTGTGTTTATCGGTATCATAAGTAAACCACACGTTATGTGTCTGTGGTATGCATGTATACTAGTTGTCCAATTGTACCAGTAAGATATTATACAAGGACCACTGATTTTACAATGTTTCAATGGTTACTTAAAGGTATTATATCTAGTGGTATTTGGCAGAAATCCTTCCTTTAACGAAATATTTCTGTCTTGAAATATTATCAAAATGCGTGAGAATTTTCGTTGCAAACACAGTATAACATTTGAGGCATAAAATGCAGTTGTTTGACAATAGGTTTTTATGTCGAGAAAGTGTGTTTTCTTCACGACTCCTTAATTGAGATATTGCTTTTATGTTTCTTATGTTTTCTAATGTATTTAAATTAAATATGAAGTTGATTAATTGCAAGGGCGTCAAAAGTTCCTTAACAGCGAAAACTCAGATGCTAGGGATATGGGGCTCCCTTAGGGTCCCTGGAAAATATTGGAGATCTGATGACCTGTGGTGAAATCTGAGGCAATTTCCCAAGATTTTAATCCATCAAATTGCTGTTTTCACCATTTTCGAGTTTGATTTATTATATTAGCGATACTCTAAGCTATTGAACCAAACATGTGCCTACTGCTTTTGGTATAGGGTTCTGGGAAAATGTGGGGGAGGGAGGAAAATCCTCTCCACTTTGGGGACATGTCCCCCCGGACCACACCTGTTGACGACCATGGCTGATGGAACAAGACAAAAATTATCGGTAGTCTTGCAGTCTGAAGAAAGGGCTTGCACGGACGTAAACTTTGATAAGATCGGAATGCATTGCTAGCATGCTGAAAGCATTTAAATGTAAAACTGATAATGGACACAGTTTGAAAAAATTTTCCTTTATATTTACATATCAACATGTTAAAACAGTATCAGCATGAATGACTCTTTAAAGTCGATATCAACAAAATGAAGCAAGGCGTTGTACACTGCAAGTCCGTAGCCAAAGACGGGGGAGGGCTGGGACAAAGCCCCTAGATAATTTTCGCCCCCTCCCCCCGATCAAAAATTACCATTGCCTTAAACCATTTTAGTATATCTTGCCTCCTGAAAATTTTTTCGCCTCCCTGGAAGTATACCTCGCCTCCATTAGCACCTTGTCTACGGGTCTGGTGCACTGACGTCACACTACCTGATTTTATATCACGTGCTACACTACAAATGTACAGGAGTTTAGCCTACAAGCTTATCCTCTCATACTTCGGCTTCTTTGGCCTTTGACGTCATGTGCATAAGGTTTATTCAGGCCCGCAGTCAAGGGGCAGGGGGAGGCGCCCCTTGAAACTTTAAAGTAACTTTTGCCGTGATGTATTTCTCCCCACCCCCGGAAAACATTCACCCTCTGGTAGCTATCTCGCCCCCGTCGATACCTACTGGCTATATGCACCTGGCTCTACTGAAAGTCTTAACTGATGTGGGAACAGGGCCGGATTTACAAACGTGGGGGCCCTGGGCAAGAATCTATGTAGGAGCCCCTTGAACACTCATTGGACTGTTAAAAATGATGTCATAGATATACCTCTGTTACACCTATCCCTTCCAATAGGCCTATAGGGATACAGATACATTGAAGTAAACATTAGGTAACACGGTAGTTGGTGGTCGAGCCCTCTGTGCAGGGCCTCTAAATTTAGGCTAAACTTTTGTCTCCCAACAGCCCTAAAAAATATGGTAGTTTGTTGGGCCCCATTGTGTTTAAATTCGGCCCTGGAAGTGAAACTTTTCCTATCTTTATGGAATGGAATGTGATGTTACAACTTGAAATTGAAATAAATAGGAATCAATGTGATATCCTCTGCGCTTACTACTGAATATTGCACTGTACAAGTACAGTATACGGCACTGCGATACGAAACATTTCACATAGATAAGGAACATCTCACATTGACCAAAAAAAAAAACAGCAGTGCAGATATCGGTTTGTTTTCATTGCAAATTTGAGTTGTAACATCACAATAAGTTATCTCAAAGATGCATTTAGATGTGATAAATTAAGGTCAATAAAAGACTTCGATGTTAAAAACCCATGTTATATTTCGCCTTTTCTTTTTTGTCAATTACCGTTGGTTTAATTCTCAGAAACATTAATATGTTACTTCTACACACTTTTCACTCTGGATGGAGGTATAATTAAGATAATGCACTTTGTTAGCCGTTGACAAAACTAATGAAAACGTTGATCAGTTAGGCCCATTTCCACAGAGGTGAAACTAATACAAATTTGGAGTTGAAAATTGCCCTAGAGTGTCCTTCAGATGTTTCGATTATTTCTTCCATTTTTTTTTTAATTCTGTGGTGATCATAATGGACCCTTCTATGGATTTATGCAAATAAATCCGCACAAATACTCCGCTCTCCCAAAATTTTGTTGCGAAACAGTTTATACTACCATAGTTAATATACACATCCCTGGTTAGGAAACTTTAAGTACACCCTATACACACCACGTACAAGCCAAGTGGCTATGTTGAGACGTGCAGAAAAGTGCATCACGTGACATTAACTGTGCACACGATCGATCGAGTAGCGATACGGCTACATTGAGTGTTGTGTTGTTCAGTCATTCTTGGAAATAAATTGAAGTTGATTCAAGGGTTGAAAGGGTTTCAGGTAGGCCCGTAGTCAAGGGGGGGAGGGGCAAGGGGGCGAAGCCCCCCGTGGAACATTTTTCGCCCCCCTAGAAGATAAAAAATTACCATGGCCCCAATGCATTTTGGTGTGTTTCGTCCCCTCTGGAAAATTTTTCGCCCCCCTAGAAGCTTTTTCGCCCCCTTCAGCACTTTGTCTGGCTACGGGCCTGGTTTCAGGAAGACACCGAATTAGTAAGTATTTGTGAACATTCAAATAAACGAAGAAAACCATGGCCCACAACCCCACGTTTCTTGTTTGAGTAGAATTAGACTACCGTACTCTGCAATTTTGCACGGATGTATAGCGTTAGCTAAATACTATGTGAAAGTAAAAGGGGGTAGGCGGTTCACTATCTGACGTTACCAAGTCGGTTAACTGTTATATTTTTAGGGAAAATATCCAGTCATGATATACTTGATATAAGCACTGAATTCCATTCTTTAGGAAGAAAATGAGTCGTTCTCAAATTGACACAGACCTGCCAACTTCTCCCCCGGTTTTACCGAGAGACTCCGGTAGTTCGCACGCCGACACCTCACGGCAGTGAGTTATGCATGCAATACGGCGTACGAGTAGCTGCAACGAACGGTCAGTGGCGCCACCCAACTTTTTCATTCTGGGGGGGGTGGGACCCCCCTCGTTGAGGGGACACAACTAGATAGCGGCGTATGCAGTATATCGTGTGAATCCCGGCCTGGGGGAGGGGTCTAAGGGGAGGGGGTGTCCCCCTCCCCTTCGAAAATTTTTGAAAAATTAGGTGTCCTTAGATGCAATCTGGTGCCACATCCGCTACCATTTTGAAGTAAAATTTGTGTCAAAAAATAACGAATTTTTAGGAACTAAAAAAAAAAAATTATGCATGGATTGAGAAATTTACATGAAAGTGAAAAAAACGTGCATGTGTATTGCCGAATCAACGATCAAATATTCGTTCGATTGTGGACTTTTCAATTAACGTGAAATTCTCATGATCAACAAACTGGGTGATTGGAGTCTTACTGGATTAAAGTGATCATATAATTTTGTATTCTCTTTTAAAATTTATTGGAATTATTTTTTTCGAAGAAGAAAATACGGAAAAGTCTCCTTGAAATTGCTGGCACTGAGCTTGCATTACAATTTGCAACGCAAGTGGCAGGCAAGTTCCATGGTACTGTACGTACCAAACAACACCATTCACTGTTTTGGGTAATGAGTCCGCGAGGCAGACATATCCGCTACACTTTATCAAGGCGTATACTCACACCTACTGAGGCGGCGAGGATTATGGATAGATTACCAAGACCGATGCTCAGCCTCCGACACAGAGAACACTGTCTACTTTATGAGATGGGGCCATTTTGTTATTCGAAAAAATACAAATTGCTGCCATTTCTTGTCCTAAGAAGAACCAAATCATATGAAACATGGTAGTCAAATATTCTAACTACAGAACTTACAGAAGATCTATATTTTTTCAAAATCTCAAATCTCAGTTGGGGGGAAAACGGGGGCACAAGGTTTTTCAGGGGGCACGTGTCCCCTGCCCCCCCCCGTCTCGGTGACGCCACTGCGAACCGTGCATTCAATTCATACACAAGTTGTAGCGAATAACGCGGCGTATACGACCGTACACGATCGATTGAGTTAGCTATAAGGCTGCATTTAGATGAAAATCTACCAATCTCGATAATTTTCCACTAATCTTGCTATTTTTTGCCCTGAAAAATTTAGATTTCCCTATTTTGGGGTCAGACAGGTTGACAGGTCTGTTGAAAATTGCGGAGGTTGTATCGGTAAAGTTGGTAATGTAGTATAACTATAGTGGTAACTCTAGCCACAAATACCATTCGGTGTTTGGAGGTTTTAAGACTGAAAAGCAACAAAACCAAACTTTTACAAAAATTTTCATAATTACCGTTTGATAAAGGTTCACAACTAGTACTGCTTCGGAGGTAGGTATACTTCCATAGTGGTGTATGTCTCGCCTTGTGCTACGTGTAGCCTGTACGCACGTGTGGTAATTAATAATCAACCAGCCTTGTGCACCGTTAGCGTCACGTGACAACTGAAAATCAGAATCTCAACATATAGTGCAGTTCGCTGAGTTTCCCAACCAGGGATGTGTATATTAACTATGATTTAAGTAAGGTAACTCGTTAACTCAGCATGACTTTCGTTAATCTGTAGTGACCAGTGTCCTATCCAAGGTAAAGGTGCACCCCTCTCCGATTTAAAGAGGTTTTGAAATTAAACTTGGGGCCATACTTTTCATCTTTTGATGTCGATTTTTATTTTAAGGAATTTTCACCGTAGGGCCTTTATGTAATTGTCAGTCTATCTGATATTGTCATGACTGATTTTGGAAAATCAAAATAATCACGCCACAAAAAGGAAACTGCGCAGTTGAGCATTTTCATCTAAGAAAATTTTACATACAATTATGGAAATCGCCAACGTATGGAGACATAGTAAAACATTCTGCAGTTAAATGCTACTCATATGGTCGAAAATCAAGTTCTCCGACACACCTTATGCGTAGACACAAAAATTAAACACTCCAAAGTTGACACACCCTTTCTCTTCTTATCCCTCACAACTCCTCTCTTTTCTCATTCACTTCTATCCCTTTCTCCTCTTGTCTTCCGCATTGAGGTTAGTGCTTCATTAAGGTTGCCCATCTTATGTAGATCCATTTAACCAGGGGCGTCAATCCGTATTCAGATGTGGGGGGGGGGGGACGGGGGACACACATGACTTAGCACAAACCAATCCCTTTGGTTTTGAAGAGGGGTGTCTCCCTATAGGCCCCCCCCCCCCTTATGATGGCTGACGTTGTCCTATTCTAATAAGAATTATCATTTCAAAGTTAACATGACCATCATAGATGATCTGCCAGGTGAAATACACGGAGTCCACGGAATTACATCAAGATGTTATTTTCACCATGTCCCAAAATATCTGAAACAACGCTTCGCAGCGTGGATCATTGTCGGAGACCATGGACCCGACCAGGCCCGTTGCTAGGGTGATATATTTAGGGGTGTGAAGGTCCCAAATTCCGACCGGCTGGATGTATTTTCCAACTGAGTGGAGGCGTTTAAATTGCACTTTGTTACAGTGGCGTGTGCAGGATTTCGAAGGTGGGGGGCACAACCTGTGATTCCCCCGACTAACATGGAGGGGTGTGACAAGTGCACCGAAGGTGCACCACGAGCGCGAAGCGCGAGTTTGCACGCCTGGGGTCCAGGGGCCCGCGCCAGGGCCCCTGGCGGGGTGCATGGGCTGAGCCCCGGTGGGGGTCCAGGGGGCGAAGCCCCCGGAAGCTCCTGCAACATAAGGTAATAAGACCACCCTAAATTGGTTCTAGAGGCCTTACTGATTAGGTTTCGTTTGTTTCAGATTTTGTAAAATTCGATGTCAGTGACGGAGAGTTCAGGTTATCCTCTATGCGTTGAAAGCTGCAGTGTGCTACAGTATGTGTCTCATACATTGACAGGACTACGTTAAAGATCACGAGGCCAGTCAAGAAGGCTGCTTGAGATGATCGCAAAAGTTAACAGCACTGTTTCATCCTTAAACCTATATAGTTTTCCATTACAGATGGTTAAAGTGACTAGCGCGAAGGGCGAAGGGAACTTAATAAAAGTAGGCCTACCTGCACCATATGAGACAGATATTGATAGCATCCTGTCTGATTATTCACTGGAGGACAATTGGAAGAGCTCTATCCTTTGGTAAACGACCAAAAATGAAAAAAAAATTCTCTTCTAATATCATTCTGTAGGCTACTTCTAAGTTTTCAGTGCCAGGGATGGCACCAGGATTTGTCCGACAGGTGGCCAGACGGGCGGAGGCAGCGACCTGAAGCCCCGACAGCCCCGATGCCGTCAAGAGGATGTCAGGAGGGATCTGAAGAAAATCTGTGTACTAAACCATGCCATTGCGAGACATATATTTCATAAAATGGGTGTATATACTAGAGGAACGTAGTTTCGGGGCTGATTTCATGTCTTCCCCAGAATCTAAAGTGTGAAATTGCAAAGCGAGAGAAAATTTTTTGGGTTATCTTTCACTAAAAAGAATCGGTATAATTATTAAAAGCTAATAAAGGTCAATTGTCCGGGCAGTTGGTCCCTATCGGGCATAACTTACATTGTACTTCTCTCCTCTTGTCACTATAGCCGTACCGCACAACAGACCCAAGAGAACATTGACTGAATAACGTGAAATGAGGTGCAATTCCCAACTTTTACATAAATTCATGAATTCTACTTCTTCAGTTACTTGAAAAGGTGGAAATGGTTTGTATTATATTTAGCTATAAGTAACAGAACTGTGGAAGAGTGGGCAAGGCGTACCGGAAATCTTGGGTTTCATTGTAGAAATGACCCTTTGAAAGCCAAAATAAGTATACAGATCATGGGTGGCGACAGAATTTTCAGAGGGCTGGGCCATGCCAGCCACCCCAAGCTTCGTCAGCCCCTCTGTCGAAGCGGTGGTGATAAGGGGATATGACTTATTATCCCATGCCATTTCAGGGCATATTTTACATGATATCACTTAACACTTCATGAGCCGAGATGCGCACTTTATATAGTGTTCTTTCGAATCTGAAACTTGAATTTGCAAAGCGCGCAAAAATTTTTGGTAGGCTTACACAAAAAAGATATGTGATCAAGAACATAAAAAAAACCAAAAAGAAAAACTGTAGGGATTCTAGACCATATCGGGGATAACATACATATTATCGAAACACTTGGACTACCCTATGAAACAGCCAAACTTTGGTCCGTGAGTCGCTCACAAACTGACCGTACTTCATGACATATATTAGAGAACAGTAACTAGGCTTAGCGACATGCGATGAAATTTTCGACCTCCACATGAACAGTGTTCTCTGCCTACATGTTTCGTGGTAAGGTTGGCAGGACTTGTGCTTTCTAGCAATGTGGAATGGAACTGCTGAAGATCCTGGAGTAACTATACAGCGCGCGTAGCGCGCCGAAAAATTTGGATTCTTATTAGAGAAATTGTCCTCTCTCGGGCGCCGTCGGGGAGCCTCTTTCGGGCGCCGTCGGGGACTGCCTGCATACTCTATCGGATCGATTAAGACTCCCCGATGGGGCTCCCCGCCCCCACCTGGCGTCATCCCTGTTGAGTGTTCAGTGTCTCTTCAATCTTTTTCTCTTCCCCCAACCCTTAAATCCCCCGACTAAGAGATTTCCCCCGACTGGCTTCAGAAGTGGGGGGACCAGTGCCCCCCGCCCCCCCCCTTTGAACACGCTACTGCTTTGTTATGCGTTCTGCGTTTTGTATACAGCAGTGGGGATCCTTCCTTTGTCACTACATAAATGAGTCGTCCTGGGGGAGGGGTCTAAGGGTAGGGGGAATCCCCATCCCCTTTGAAAATTTTTTGTTAATTTAAGGCTGCTTAGGTGCAAAACGGCGCTATCTTTGAGATATTTTTGGAGCTGATCGTACATGGCTGGAAAATGTCCATAATGTAGTGAATTCTAATTTTCCGACTGGCTGGATGTTTTTACTAACTGCAGTGGCGTGTAAATTGCACCTTTTTATTCACCCTGCGTTTGTATACAGCAGTGGGTATCCTTCCTTTGTCACTATATAAAGGTGTCATCCTGGGGGAGGGGTCTAAGGGAAGGGGGCGTAGCCCTCCCCCTTTGAGAAATTTTTGTTAATTTAAGGTTACTTAGATGCAAAATGGATATCTTTGGGATATTTTTGGAGCTGATCGTAGTATAGCAAAGGTGTGAAGGATTAGCAAGGGCGTTTTCAGAATACTTTGTAGTCGTAAGTGTATTAACAATCACCATCTGCAGGCGCGGATCCAGAAATTTTGAGGGGGGCCAAGATGGAAAATCTCATGTGCACCGAAGGTGCACCACGAGCGCAAAGCACGAGTTTCTATGCGTGGTGTCCAGGGGCCCGCGATAGGGCCCCTGCGGGGTCCAGGGGGCGAAGCCCCCGGAAGCTCTCGCAGTATTTTATTTTAAGAGCACAAAAATCGGCTCCAGTTCTTATGTCAGTGAGATTTTATACCTTTTCATATTGCATGGAAATTGATGCGTATGGCTCAGTATAAGTTACTATATGTACCTGCAGAAGTTCCGAAGAATCTAAGTTATCTTAAAACTTACACGCCAACATTATGAACCCATTGCAGGTAACTTGAAATAATTTTTGCCATAATGAGTGTTTTATTTTCGTTATACGGTATTCAGGTATAGGACGTCAGATGAAACAATTGCCCGTGAAAATTTGAATTTACATTTAAAACCATTGCTATTACAAACGGTGTCAATATTCCCTTTATGTGTGTCTATCAATAAGAAGGTGGCTTCGATACTAAGTTTTCAGTTCTCATAAAAAGAGGAGGATGAAGAAATGAATATCAGTTGCTTTACATACTTATTATACTCTGAAACTCTGAAATCACGTTTATGCACACAAATAATTGGCTAAGGTGGAACCCCACCGATGAGTAATGCGAATACTTTTTGGTCGTTATTGATAGTAAAAGGAGCAATTCAAGGCTAAAACTGCGCAGATCAAGCGAAAATCAAGAAATATTGAGAAGACTTTGCAAAAATCGTGAAAAATTTCAAATGATTTTGGTAAAAAGTGATATAAATAAATCCATCACTCTATAAAAACGTACCTCTCTCAGTAAGCGTAAACAATTGCGCGCGAAGCGCACCGAAAATTTTCGGTATAGAGCCTCCCGGGAGCTCTGCATTAATTGTACCCTGAAAAGGGGGACCAACAGGACTCTCACAACCTGACATCCATATCGGAGGAGAAATGATATATCACCTTGTCTTTTTAGGTATAGCAAGAAGGATGGTGGACAGGCAAAATTCGTTTCAGAAAAGATTTTCGCCGTTATTAAAACGTCGCGGTAAAATGTTTGGAAAATAAGCAACGGCAATTACGTAATTTCAATCTTTCAAACCATGTGCTAGATTAGTCAAAGATCCCATAATGATGAGAGCCATACAGAGAAGGAGAATGTACTTTTTAGAAAAATGTTTGCATTGGAATAATTTCTTGCGTCATAGCTTTGTCAATGGTATATGAAATCGGGTGTAAACCCCGTCGTATGCGCGCGAAGCGCGCCGAAATTTTGAATAAAATATTACTAGTCCATGGCAAAACATGCATTCAGAACCTGCATCGGACACTGTCACTTTCCCACCAACCTATGCTATTCAGAAACGAATCTTCTGACTGAGAATTCTTAAAAAGCACCTTTGCTCCTTTGTTCCCCCGTGAGTAGTTACCGAAAGCTATATGGATAATAAGGACAACTCTGACACAAGGCTTGACGCTAGCGGAGCGTGCAAAACTTTGTCAAGAATTTCCAAAACTTATGATAGTTTGAGAACAGTTTCTGAAAGAAAATTGTAAGAACAAATAAACCAATCATCAAAACTACATCTCACCCTCCACCCTCCACAGAAATCTGTAGCTTATAAAACGACTTTGGGACCATTTTAAAAATTTTAAAGATTCGATGGGGGGAGGGGGACACACGTCACCCATTGCCCACTGTGCCGACGCCACTGTCTGTAGCTTAAAAGCCTTTGAGTTCATTTTAAAACTTTTCAGACAGTTTCGAAATCGAATAGGGTATGCACGCCGCTACTTTGCCTGCAAGAGCTGGTGCCACTGTGCACAATAGCACGTCACCTGGCAGCTTGTCTTTTGTATTCACTCTGCAAGTACTTTGGCGAAATCTTTGCCTCTCAATCCCTCTAGATTACAAAAACTTTCACTCTTTAACACAAAATTGTCACTAATTTCAGTGCAGCTAGCAGGGCCCATATACTGCATATGTCACGATGTTTACTAATCTAGATCTTAAGTCAAGGATCATTACTCAGCTATTCACCTGTTTTCGAACATTGTAGCCTGGTAGCTCTCCTTTCGTTGCCAACCACTGTGAAAGATATCTAAAGAGATAATCCAGCTATAGCTCCACCCAACCCCTACGTTCTTATAGACACTTTTATTGAGTTTTTGCTCTTAATTTTTCTTTCTTCTTTTTCTTTTTTTTCTTCCTTTTTTCTCCTATCGTTTTTTTTTCCGTGGCGAGGGGACGGGCCCCCAGGTCCCCCCTGGATTCGCGCCTGCACCATCTATACCGATAATGGCTTCGGCGAAGCGCTCGGTAAAATTTTTTGAAAAATGTTTCATGGCAACAACGTACTTTCAACCTTCCACAAGGGGGGCATGCAGTATGTTGTGTAACCGCTGGCCTGGGGAGGGGTTTAAGGGGAGGGGTGCCCTCCCCTTTGAAATTTTTTGAAAAATAAGGTGTCCTTACATGCAATCTGGTGCCACATATGTTACCTTTTGAAGTAAAATTTGTGTTAAAAAATTTACGTATTTTTAGGAACTAAAAAATAGGCATCAGGTGAGGGGGGCGTGGCCCAATGGGGTGTCCCCATCCCGTTTGAAAATTTTGAAAAATTCGGTGTCCTTACATGCAATCTGGTGCCAAATATGCCACCTTTTGAAGTAAATTTGTGTTAAAAAATTTACGTATTTTTAGAAACTTAAAAAAAATCGGAATCAGTGAGGGTGGGCATGGTCGAATGGCCCTCCCCTCTGCCACTGATTAAATGATCCTATTTTGATGCGAGGCCACTACAGATGTTTGGAGATGTATGTCTGTTTTCGGAAAGTATTGTGATCAGAAAAGTTCCATGTATACCTTCTTAATGGTCATGAGACGGAGTGCAAACCGTGACGCATGCGCGCCGAAATTTTGCCATTAAATAAGATTTCTCTGACGAAATCTACATTCAGAATCCGCATCGAGGCACTTAACAATTGCCCAACAAACCTACATGTCACTCAAAAAGCCAGTCAAATAGAGCCACGACACTACTCTTTCAAGCAAATGTGTGTGTGGGGGGGGGGGGCATTTGATATTGTGTCCCCCACCCATCGAAATGTGGGGGGATGTGTCCCCCCGTCCCCCCAGGATTGACTCCCATGCTTTTAACCCATCCCTCTGCTCAACGTGACTAACCCCTGTTAGCTGTTCAATTATCTGTGTACTGCTTTGCTATTAACTTTCAAAGGTTTTGCACGGTGGTGTCGCCAGAAACTCTTACAATAGTTATATTGGTTTTAATGAAGAAACTTTGAAATCTTTACTGAGGAAAATTTGGGGGTTTTATTGAAGAAATTGTCATCCTTCAGAGCAAAAACAACTCTCGGGCAAACTTTTTTCGACGTCGTGGTTTATATATTTACCATATCCCAGTTGGCTCCCCAACAGAACTGGACAATTTCCCGGCGCGGGAAGTGCATTAGAGGAGCGTTGCCCACACCTGGGACCACACTTTTGACCTCTGTCCACCTAAGGTGACCTTGACCCCTGCAAAGATGAAGGTTTCTCCCTCCAACAGACATCATAAACCATACAGAGAGGATCAGTGACCAACATGTTGCCACCGTTCGAACAAATTTAGACCAACCAAAACGGCCGCCGGGTTACTGTCATTTGTGTAATTGATGAATCTGCTAAATTTCAAACAAAATACGGAAAAGCAAACACCAGTGCTTCATATACTGATTGTTGACTTTAACCGAGACAAATTTCTCAATTTTTTACCGAACCACTTGAGCAAGTCCAAACTTTACACAAAGGGCATTTGGAAGCAGCTATATTGGTAGGCTTTAACTTGCATTGTGCGTATGGTGGTGACACACTATATGTATGGAGCATTAGTGTAGGATGTCCTGTATATATTACAAGAAGTTTGTGCTCCGTCCTCAGTAAATAATCCTTCACTCTTCACACATTGAGTAGAGGAATTTGTGATGTCATGATGAAGTTAATTGGAAGCCGAGTCTTGAAGGATCCATGCATGTTCAAGTGTTTTTTGTCAATCAAATATTTTGTACTCAAAATGTTTCGATGCACATGCATGCAATGAACATCGGTCTGCATTGAAAACTTTTGAAAACCATCCCCCAAACGAAATTGTATTTTGGAGAACAATTCCCACCAATCTGCCAGTAGGCCTCACTTGCCCATGATGAGGGGTCTAATGAGGTTTGGAATATCCAGCAGTAAACCTGACTGAAGTCAAGCTTTTAACAAAGTCCCCTCGACTGTCTGACAAAGAGCTAAGGGGTGAAACCAAACATTACTCGCGTCGCTCTGCTTCTCAAAGGAGTTAAGTCGGGGGGGGGGGGAACAAACTTAACTGACGGACCTCTTGACCTTCTACCTCTCTGTCATGAGTCTGTCATGCATGGCCCCATTCTAGACTGGCTGCAAAGAACGAATACTATACATGATCTTAGCCAAAAGGCCGAGAAGTGATCAGTGTGTACCCACGATCAGTGTGAACCCGAGGTAAGATTAGAGAGCCCGAGTGAAGTCAAATAATGCTAAGGCATAACAATGCAAAAAAAAAAAAACACACACACACTAGCAGGATGCCAGTGTACATTATATATATTTGGTTCTGATAAAGGTAACATTTATCATACTCATTATGTAAAATTTTTTAAAAACTGCATGAAACTGATTTACATTTTTATATAATTCATCTATACTTGAACAGACAGGTGTGTGAGTTGAAACCTGTCTGGTCAATACTTGGTATCTATTTCCAAATAATTGCAAATGAGACATAACTAACAAAACAAGCTGCAAGATGTAGAGTAAATTTAAAAGTATCATGCCTTTGAATACATAATGACTGCACAGTTGTATTAAAGATACATGGGAAACTTGCATATTTACTTGCTAACTGTTCAAACCTTCACATAGCTCTCTTCTGTAAGCACGTCCCAAAGGAATGGGGGTGGGGTGGGGGTGGTATACCCACCCCTTTGGAGTTGCTCCCATTAAAGGGGGTGGGATGCTCCCATTGTCTTTCACATTTTCACACAGTAAATTTTCAAGAACCTTTCATCTCCCTCCAGGATCTTTAACACAAATCTCTGTTACTGCTTCCTTCCATCATATGGTAACTGAGAACAGCATCAATGTGACTGGGGTCTGAGGATCACAAGCTGTTGCCATGAGGGACATCTGCATAAGATAACAATTCTTTATTAACAACACAGTCGGAGAGATTGTTTATCCATCCCCTGGGCAAAGCCTTACTAATCTACCTCCACAATGACAACCAGTGCTAGTAATTGACTCAAAAATTTGTAGACTGACATTTAATCAAGGTCTCATAATTACTGCAATTAATCTATCACTGATAGTTTTATGTCACTTGACAAGAACCCTGAAGTCATTCTTTTGGCAGATCTTATTTTTGGCACATTATTTCATAAACAAACATGTTTTTATAACGGATATGAAACTTTATCTACCGAAAATCACACAAAAGTAAAAAAAACATGCCTTATCACTTCCACAAAATTTACTCAATTTTGGCTTAGAAGAAATAAGGATAAATTTTAGAGATGAAGGGCTTTTTGTATAATTTCAGAAGAGCACAAGAAATATAGGATCACATTTTTGTTGACTGAGAATGGGAGCTTTCTTTAAAATATGATATTAACTAGAAAGAAAATAAACCCCAATCATCATACCAGAAAAAAATTAAAATAATTGTCAAAAGAAAACAGAACAGTACTTGCCAAACTATGTCAAGGTTTAATTACAGGTCACTGGGCCTTAGCCATAGGTCTAGAGCTTATCTGAGAGTAGTGATATATTCTTGGGAGTTGTGAATCCCTTATACCTCATAAACTGAAATCTGGGGGGTGGAAGGGGGTTGGGGAGGAAGGGCAGCTGGATCAAACACCCCTTTTGTCACATCCTTAGTATTAGTACCATACTTTATATTGCTTGAAACATGCCCAAATGTTGTTTCATTGCTTGAATTTTATATATTCTTCCTGTTAATGTTTAGCATGGCCAGTAAATGTTTCTTTGTTTGCCCTAAAAATGGCATCAAAGGGCGGGGGTGGGGGTGGGGGGGTGGGGACACAAAGCATACAGTCAGGATAGTAGGTATGATAAAATGTGGGGTGTTGTTTAAAAAGTATCTAAACATATAAAACAATGGCTGTTATACTTGGGAGGCATAACAAGGGTGGTCATATGAAAAAGGTTTGGAAAGTACTGGTCTACAAAATACCATAAGGCAAATGACAGAGCATCAGTGATGCAATCTTGAAGAATACTTTAGTGGACATTAATGTTTGATGTATGGACCAATGAAGTCCATCACTCTTCCAGGAATGTCGATGTTCACGTAACTTTTCAGACCAAAGTTGATTACTCCAGCAAAACTCATCAAGAATAAGATTTGGATGAATTTTATACTCAGTATAAAAGGTTTAATCCTGCAGACAGAAGAAGAAGGAATATCAGTTAGAATATCAATTTCATCAAGTAAGAATATTGGTCAATGACATAAGCAGGATATCCCAAGGGCAAGGTGAACGTAAAGTGTTTGCCACAGCAGATTCTTGCCAGTGTTTGTTGTGTCAATTGGCAGGTGCAGGAAGTAACAGCCAAGCTAAGGGTAAACTGAGCATTCCAAGTGGAAATATCTGAAAATTTTAAGCAAATCATACAGGTATATCAGGTCAGAGTACAAAAAAATAATGTTTCTCTTCTTTGGGTTCTTTTCAGATGAAGGCTGTTCAAGTGGCAGAGAGGTTACTGGGGAGGGGGGGGGGTGCAACCCCATCTCTAGTTATGCCCCTAAAAATGGTAGCTTTAGTTTTAAAGGAAGGCTTTAAGCAAAAAATTAATTATCCTATGTAAAAGAGGAACTAAATCTACACAACTTGGTGAAACTTTCAGTCAAATCGGACATGTAGTACTCGAGATATCAGCAAATGAAGTTACTACATTTGTGACCCAAAGTGAGCTTGAGGCAAACAGGGATTATGTCACTTCCTCACATTGATGAGAAATGCTTGTTTCCTTTGTTTTTTGGTCTGTTGTACTGACCTTGAAGTTAATAAGGATAGGACCCTCCCCATGTGGAATGTGAAGTTTGAAAAATTCTTACACCTCTCGCCATGCAATCACATTCTGATAACATGTGATTGTGGAGGAGAAAATTGGTTGTAAAGTTTAAAGAAAAACAAAAGACTGGTCATTAATGTGAGGCTATGATGTCATATGTGCTTGCTTCAAGTTAACTTTGTGTTGAAAATGTGAATTCAAATGTTAATATCTTGAGAACCACACACTGGATTTCCAAAATTTCACCAGAATGCTTAGAATAAGTACCCCTCTAACTTATCAAAACTTGGTTTGAGCTAATTAGACCTTTCTTTTAAGCATGGGTACCACAAAGGAGGAAGAAGGAGAGGGTAGTGGGGTATTAAGCTGCTACTTAATGGGAAAATGCAGACCCCCAATTTGAATTAGTGTACCCCATCATCCTAATTCAGGAATGGTGGCTCCTATCAATCATGTGACAATATTTTTGTTACTTATTTGTTAAATTAATGCCGAGTCACTACTTGGTTTATCTTCAATATTCAAAGTTTTTTGACAGAAACATCATGAAAGATAACTGTGAGCAAAATAAGAGGAGATCCGTACGAATTAGCAGAATTTTGAAAATAAACTTGGGGTGACTGATTTCTCCCTTTAATGATAACCCATGTGACAGATGCAAATACGAAAAAGGAGGAACTTTGCAGGGAAAACAAACACGAGCATCAATGATGCTGTAGCTCAACTACAATTTCTCTCACACAGTTACTGTTATGTAGTTTCATTAATAGGGATCCAAACCAAGGAGTCATGGCTTGTCATGATCTAGCAACTTCAGTGCTACAGATGTAAATGGTCACAGCAGTGGCATATCAGCTAAAGTTAAGTGTTTGTGGGCACAATACTGTAGATAATTCTGCGATGAAATGAAGTGCTTCCTATACCCCAATTTATCAGGTCCGTCAAAAAATGTTTCCCATGGCAGTACACATCATACAAAACATAAACTCTTATGGAAGAGCACTGGCATGGATTTCACCATCTGACCTTTTGTGACCCCAAATTTAACATAAACACAAAGTACACCTATGGATAATCCACTGGACACTGGCCAACTTTGATAAGATTCCAAGACAAACATGAGTATTTCAAGGCTTTTGCTTGATTCTACTGTTTGCCCTCTCTTTAACCCCAAACAACCTCTGAACTTCTTCAAAAGTAAAACTCTGATGACCCATTAATTCATCTACTGGATACTCTTGCCAACTTTGATAAGATTCAGACACAAACCCTAGGAGCTGAAGGCATTTGCACAATTCCAGTGTTTGACCTCTCCTTGACCCCAAATGACCTTTGACCTACTTCAAAAAAACAACTCTGATGACCTGTCATTACTGAACACTGCCCAACTTTGATAAGATTTGGATATAACCCCCAGAGGTTGATGGATTTTGAGTGATTTCACTGTTTGACCTCTTTTTGACTCCAAATGACCTTTGACCTACTTCAAAAGTACAACTCTGATGACCTGTCATCTACTGAACACTCTGGCCAACTCTGATAAGATTCAAAGATAACCCCTAAGAGTTGAAGGCTTTTGAGTGATTTCACTGTTTGACCCCTGCATGACCCCAGATGACCTTTGACCAACTTTAAGGGTACAACTTTGATGACCTGTTTTTTACTCAACACCCTGACCAGCTGCAATACGATTTGGATATAACCCCTAAGAGTTGCAGGCTTTTGAGTGATTTCACTCTTTGACCCCTACATGATCCCAAATGACTTTTGACCTACTTCAAAAGTACAGCATTGATGACCCATTATCTTCTGAGCACTCATGCCAAACTTGATAAAATACAGACATAACCAATAGGAGTTGAAGGCTTTTGCATGATTACACTGTTTGACCTCCTTTTACTTGACCTCTCTTTGACCCTAAATGACCTTTGATCTATGTCAAAAGTACAACTTTGATGTCCAATCACCTAGTGAACACTCATGTCAAATCTGAAAACATTCAGACATAACCACCACTAGGAGTTGAAAGCTTTTTCGTGATTTCACTCTTTGACCTCTCACAACCCCAAATGACCTTTGACCTACTTCCTGTTACCATAAATATCAAGCCCTTGATATGTATTATAAACTCACAAACTTTGACAAGGATCAGTCAAAGAACCTGCAGACAGTAGCCTTAAACCAATGTTTGACACCACCTAATATCATGCAGAATGAAATCGATGTGTACTACTTTCTGTGGGTGGGAATCCTAGAATGGGTGTTCTACTTTTTCTCTTACTTTCATTCCTTATACTAGCAATAGTGACAAGCAAATTTCCAGGGTATTTACCACTTGACCTCTGGTGTCCCCACATGACCTTTGAACCCCACCAAAAAACAACAGGGATCATCTACTCAATATAGGCAGTCCTCACACTAAGTATAAGACCCCTTAAAGTTACCCTTCTTGAGATATAGTGTTTACAAGGTTTTGACCTCTGATGACCTCAAATGACCTTTGACCTCCACCAAAAACGATAGGATCATCTACTTGATATGGACAATCCACACTCCAAGTATGAGATCCTTCAGAGTTACCCTTCTTAAAGTATTGTGTTTACAAGCAAAGCGTCACATACACCCACATACACACACACACACACACACATGACATCATGCACCATTGCATACATTCCTTGAGCCTTCAGCAAGGAATCAAAAAGGCAGTTAATACCATGTGTTTCTCCTGGCTAGGATAAAACAGCCTCCACATCCTTCTTTTGCAAAAATACACATTCAAATTACTTACCTACTTTCTGCATCCTTGGAGTACTGATGAAAGTATTGGTGTCTTGCATAAAGATATCCCAAAGAAGCTACAGCTGAGGGTACTGCACAAAAACAATGATTAGAAAGATGCAATTAGCTTCCAAGATTGAAGATTCTCGAACAGAAAAGGTTTTAAGGGTAAACAATGTTGTCCCAATAGTAACAGACTATCAAATAAGGTACCTGAACAGTTTCAAGATAGTAATATCACTTTCAGATTTCCTGTAGTAATACTTGGAGATGGTTTCAAATGATGCTTAACTGGACTACCCTCAACTGATAAACATAACACCTTACAGAAGTGCGAGTTTCCCAAGTTGATAGTAAACTGCATGCATCTAAATAAATCATTGGTAGCAATGTTCATCTTCCCAACAAACACACATAAGAATGCTCACAAATATAACCACCTATACATAGCCTTATCTTAATATGACTCCCACCCCCACAGTAACAAAAAAATTAAAGCCCCTAGATAAGACAAGGAAACTGGTGCCCCTAGATATAAGACAAGGAAATAAGTTCTCTTTAATGGGCAATCAAGGATATCATATCAACCATGGGTATGTGTAATTAGGACAACCCACAGGGAAAGGAGATGGGGGGGGGGGGGTGTCTAACCCCTTACCAAGACAATGTTCACAGGTCCACCAATATCAGATGTTTCTTTCCAATACCATACTCACCAGGATGAAAGAATATCGATGATACCCACATAGTTGAGTAAAAGATGGGTGCCATCTCCACTGTGTTTTGCCTGAAAAAGAATGACAGGAGGGGAGAGTGTATTGAAAGTAAAAGGCAAGGTGAAATCTTCAAAAATTTGGAACTGTGCAGTTCTGGAGGCACTAGTGTATACCCAGGACAGAAGGGAGGTTCTACCAGAATGTAAAAATGCATTGAGGTTTCCATAAATTCATTTGACTAGACTTCAGCATTCACCAGAGCAGCAGTAGCTAGTACAATGTACATGTCCTAGACCAACCTAAAAATATCCATACACCATTAAGAATAATAAAAAATAATCCTACCTGGATAACATTGTATTTACAGGTTTTTCCCATTATAATGCATCAACATGCTAATATGAATACTACTATCCATCCTTTCTGGAGGTATTCTGTTCACAAGGTTTTCAAGGTCTGACCTCCAAGCAAGGCTTAAGCCAGGGAGAAGTCCAGGAGTCATTTGGACTCCCTGAATCCTAGATTACCTCATATATAGAGTAAAGTTTAATGTAGGAATTAACAATAAGTACCCATTTGGACTACCTGATCTCACCATCCTGGCTTAAGCACTGTCTCCAAGGACTCCAAATGACCTTTGACCTCCATCAAAAATGATAGAATTCTTCAAATAATGCATCTACATGCTAGGTATGAAGAGTATCCATGCTTCTATGTGGAGAAATTGTATGAACAAGGTTTTCAAGGTTTGACCTCTGACGACTCCAAAGACCTTTGACCTCCACCGAAAATGATAGGATTCTTCCTCTTCAAATAATGCATTTACAAGCTAGGCAGGTATGAAGAGTATCCATGCTTATACCTGGAGATATTGTGTTGGCAAGGTTTTGCAGACCTGATGACCCTAGATGACATCTGACCTCCAATAAATATGTGATTCTTCCTCTCTTTATAATGCATCTTCATGCTAAGTATGAAGAGTAACCATTCTTTCTATCTGGAGATATTGTGTTACCAAACTTTTCAGAATTGACCTATGCTGACCTCATGACCTTTGACCTCCACCAAAAATGATAGGGTACTTCTTCCACCTGCTATGTAATGTATATTAATGTGCCCTATCTAAAGATACCATGTTTATAAGATTTTTAAGTTTGATCTAAGATGACTCCAGATGACCTTTGACCACCAAAAACTATAGTTTTCCCTCTCCATATAACACTGTACATCACCATGCTAAGAGTGAAAAGTATCCATGCTTTCTATCTTGAGATACTGTGTTAACCAAGTTTCCAGCCTTTGACCTCTGGTGCCCTTTGACCTCTACCAAAAATATTAGGTTTCTTCCTTCCAATATGGGACATCCACATACCAAGTATGATAACTGTCAGTGTTTCCTGTCTTGAGATATCTTGTCTTGAAACCAAGGTAAGCATCACAAATACACACATACACTGTACCCACACATGCCATCAGGAATGCATAGGTTTCTATTTCATTGAAACCAAAAATGGCTAACCAAAGTATGCAGGTGTGGACTAGAACTGAGAATCTGGAAAGATGGTTGCCAATTGTAATTTTGGCAATCAGAGTGAAACTTGGCTCTTTTAAAAATGAAAACATTGCTCCCTGGGGAAAAACATTAGAGAGTTTATTATCCTTCTATTACTGTATTTTAACTTCAAACACTTTCAAATTTACCCTTTTTGCAGTTGATATTTTCCTACCTACAGCAAGTTGGAGGGGAAAAGCGTAAAAAGGAGTTGCCCCACCCCCAGAAATTATGAAAAAATAAGAATTATGAAAAATCCATATTTTCATGTGCTGTTTTGGGTAAAGTAATCCAGGATTAAAATATGCATTGTTCAAAAAATTTCAAGTAGCATACAGCTTTTACAAACTTCCATGACTTTTATCATCCTTATAATTGTTCCATGAGAGCCCTGCAAAAACCCTGTTGCATGAAGGGATTTTTGGAGGGATATACAATAGGAAAAAACAATGGTTTCATTAGTCAGGGAATAACTTACCCCACAACCCATCAAATTCTGCTACAAGACCTGGGCACTGTTCTACTGTATAGAAAGTCAGGATCAATTCTATGCTTGATCTGTCACATAGTATAGTACTAAGGGGAAATAAAACTGAAGACCTTGTGTTAACTGTTTTTAAAACAGAACACTGGTCACATCAAGCTTCTATGGGACTGGCAAAAATGTGTATTAGAGTAGTTAGTATGTGTAAATCGAGAGCACTCACTGAAATTATGAAGAGAATCACTGAATTTCAAAACCGCAACATAAATAAAATTATGGCCTATTAATCCTTTAACTACGTTTAAGTAACTTACTGAGCCCTGAATACACGAACAAATCCCTCATCTCCATCTGTTGCAGGGGGTGGGACTTTGAATTTTCCTCGGGCCTTTCCAACGGTTCTTGCAAATTTTCCTGGACATTTCAATTTAAAACAAGAACAAAAGGTAGAATACCTTTACTACAGAAATTCAATACACAAAAGTATGCTGAAAGAGAAAGAATGTTTGGAGGTCACAAAACAAATGGGGCTGATAGATACACACAGTATGCAAAATGGTCACACTGTGTATATGAATCATTCAGATAAGATCAAAGCATGAGGCTAGAATTCAATAGGATTTAGCCATCAGGTGACATAAGACATCTATATTTTTCACCCAGGAAAATGGCCTTTTCCAGGGGAACTTTGGCTAAACAAACCTATTGAATTCTAGCGGCATGTTAACGACAGTTAACAGGTCAAGCAGTCTCCCACACCCACTATTACAGCATTTCACTTTAAGTACTGCATCTTTCATGTGTAAGAACATACAAATTTCATATACAATTAGTAGAAACGTTTCTTGAACTGCATATTTAAGGTAACCAAGCTGTTCTGCATGTGGCAAACACTTCAGTTACAAGAATGTGGTCACATGTTTTAAAAAAGCCATTCATTAAATAGCATATCAGGGTATACTACAGTACAGAACTTCAATTTAAGGTGACTGTACAGTATTTTTCCCTTTAACAGATCAATCCTGTACTAGACTTTGCAAAGTCCATTTGAAGATGAATCCATCCTTTTGTTCTACCTTCTTAAAGGGTCTATATGGCATCCCCCAAACACATTTAGGAATAGCCCTATACTTTTCAATACTGTACAATAATTGAGGACTGCACTCTGATAGACATTAATTCAAACAATAACATCACTCTGATTGGTCTATCACTGATGACTTGTACATGAGATCACTCAGTGTACCCAGATAGCTTACACACAGCCTGTGTGGATATGGCCTTGAGCAATTTTAACTCAGTACAGGTTATTCTTACTTTGACTGATCGAGTGGTGTTCTTTTTTAAATCAGCAGAGGGGCTAAAAGTAAACATAGTTGGGAGAATTTTTACTGTTTGCAAACTTTGCAGTGAGATTTGTTGCCCTTTAATCCACTCCCACAACTGGCTTGCTATCTTGAATCTGATTGTATCCTGTGATTTGCTTGGTTGTACAATATCTTATCACTCAAAGGGAAATGAAGCATGCTGCATTAACACTTGGGGGGTCAACACAATATTTTGAATGGTCATTATTTACAGAATTGACATATGGACCATTATTATGAAGGGTCTTTATTCCCAATTGAACACAGGGGTATTTATTACGAAGAGTTGTTACTGAGGACCAAGAATATGGGTCTTTATTCTGATTTGGGAATCGGGTAGGTCCTACTGTACATAATTTTCACTTCACTGTAATGAAATGAATGGAATCTTACTTTCACAGTACATTCGACAAGCAGAATTCCGAATACCTGAAAGCATTTTGTGTAAAGTGTTAAACTGTCCCTTGTTCTCAATGCATATTTACAACCTGACATCCTGAAAGACACTGACCCCAAGGAATAATGACCCCTTGAAAATAACAACCCTTATCATCATCCTGGTGTAACAACCCTTTGGGATAACAACCCATAAGAAGAGCAACCCTCCAGAATAATGACTTATGTTCAATTCAGAAGAATGAACTTCACGATTGTGACACTTTGGAATACACTAATGGGATCAACACTTGATACAAGCCATCTCCACACCATCCTACATGTACAGTAGAGCTGTTAGTGTGGCTGAGTGGAAAAGGTGGTGGCATTTGAAGCCATGAAGCTTAGCAACCGGGAGGTTCAGGGTTCAATCCCTGGCAGGGTCACAGTAACTCAACTTTTTCATCCAAGGAGCAATCTACAGTTTTCAGGGCTGAAATTTAGCACTCGTCCGATCGTCCGAGACGGGTAAAACTTGCATCGGACAACCACTTTCTCTCTTTGACCTTGTCCGATAGACTAGTAGATTTTATTTGTAACTGAATAGTTCCCTACATCAGCAGGAAAGTATGTCATAAAAATCCCCTTAAGAAGTGGCATTGAGACAATGGTGCTGACTACCATTCATCATTGTACCATGCCAATAAATATGGAAAAATGCAGAATTTAAACTAAATGTTTGTTTTCTATGGCAGAGACAGGAAATAGAATTGTTCATCTCTTGTTCGTCACTTTCATTCGGACAACAAAAAACTATTTCGGACAACCTAAATTTAACTTCAGGTTGTCCGATGGGCAACTTGAAAATTTCTTTAAAAATCAGGCCTGGTTTTCCCATCTGGACTACAAGAAACCAACTTTGATCTAAATTGTTGAGTTGGTTAGCCACCCGATGTGAAGTTGCACTAAAAGAGAAGCAGGTTTCTCCAACATTCGTGGTCATTAAGCATCCTAAAACAACTGCCCTTCAAGGGCTGAAATTATCTAAGTCAGTAAGGTAATCACAAATTTGTTCAGTCCAGGGTGTCATATTAATAATTCAAATTGCTCTCCACTGTCTGCAGGATGGCTGGGGGCCTGGGGTGGGCATGGGCCTCCTGAGTCCTGATGAGGTTTAAAAAGTCACCATATTCCACACCACTTTTGAAGTAGTAAATGTGTATTTTCATTTTTCAGGGGACTAATCTTGGCATGACTTTGTTGGCCTGTTTTAAATACATTATAAGAAACCAACTATAAACCTGCCCGTGCATTGTTTAGCTCTCAATTACATTTGCACTGACTCTCCAGAGGTTTGTTTTGGAAAGAGTGTTGTGCTTGGTTTCTAAAACTTTTGGATATTACGGGGCAAAAAATTTCATCCCAGACAGTGAACATTTAACATTCTCCGTTCTAACTTTACTTTGAAATCCCCCCCCCCCTTCAATGTAAAAGACAAAAAAACATGCCAAATGCACCTCCCTGATGAAGCTACAGTAGCCTGTACTGAGTCTAAATTGCTGAAGGCCATATCCACACACCACTGTGTGTAAGCTGTGTCCTGTGTGCTATGCAACAAGTGCACCATTGGCCACATAAGTCATCACTGGCCAATCAGAGTGATATTATTATTTTAATTTACTGTATGTCAACCAAAGTGTAGCTACAAATTGTTAATAGAGATATGGGGATATTTGGAGTGATGCAACAGCTCCTTCAAAGGAAATTGCAAAGTACTTTTCTTGAAATGCATAACAGAAAAAATATTGAGGATGATGCAATTTAGCCTTAAAAAAGCCTTCACATTTGATCATAAATTATTGGTTAAAATAAAAAGTTCTGGTTTGAAAAAGCTAAGACTGCTGTTTGGTTTCCTAAACACTAGAGGGTAATTAGAACCATAATTAACTGTCTAAATGTGAGGCTTATAGCCTGCATACTAAACCCTAGATTTTCTAAACACTAAGATTAAATGTACCGTACATACCATGCCATACTGTGCCAAGTGGAATTTAAATACAATATTCTTAAAACTTTACTTACCAAGTTGGTAAGATGCTGCCAGTGAAATAATACTGGGAAGGAATATCTCCTTGAGATCTAGTTGGGCTGCCATAGTTCAATGACTTACTTCAGATTGTCTGAAAGTAGTAACCAGAAAACCAAAACTCTTATAGAGATTCCTTGCCTCTTGGATACAATTTAAGTACTATGGTTTCCCATTGACACAATACATGGTCAAGTCTGTGCTTAAAGTTAGGTAGAAATATAGAAAGGTTGAAGTCCATGGGCAAATCAAACAGACTGCTATCATGTCAAAATAATTACCAGAAAGCCAAAAGGCTTAAGTGATTCCTTGCCATGTGGCTATAATTGTAGTAGTACTGCAGTTTTAAGTTGACAGTTTCATTGTGAATTTACAACACCTGTGCTCAAATTTAGGTATCGAAAGTTAAAATTTCATTGGTAAAGATCAAACAGATTGATGTTAACATGGTTATACCTGTACATCAGTTTCTTGCTTTAAATTTTGGGCATTACATGCCAGATATAAGATCCAAACATGTTTCATATACACAGATGTAGCTAGCTAAAATTGAGTGCCCGGTAATTGTCTGATCTGGGGAAAGCACCTCATCCCACCTCATGGCATCTACCCCATTTTCCAGCCATTAATTTTTCATTTTTCTCTCAATTTACTTTAGGGAGTCAACTTGAGGCTAGTTTTAGGTCTTGGTAGGCAGATTTGTGGTGGGCAGGGAGACGTGTGTTTGCCTGGCGTGCCGGGCGGGAATATTGGCTGCTGGGTGTGGCTGCCCAGTGCCACCCACCGTAGCTACATCCCCGTTCTTATATAAACTTAACAAATCATATTCATACAAAAACTTTCATAACAAATCATGCTTAGGAGCTTTTCACAGAGTAAGTTCTGGTAACCTCAACTAACCTAGGACCACCACCATAAATGATACCGATAATACCACTCATCATAAGGACCTACATGCAAAGTATGGGAGTAATAGTGTACATTCCTTTTTATGAGATACCTGTATCATTGTCAGGGGCGGCGCCAGGGTATTTCGATGGGGGGGGGGGGCAAAGCGTGAGATGAGTGATCGCCGTCCTGGGGGAGGGGTCTAAGGGGGTCCCCCTCCCCACTGGGAAATTTTTTGTTAATTTAAGGTTGCTCAGATGCAAAATGATGATGTCTTTGGTAAATATTTTGAACTGATCATATATAGCTGTAAAGTTTATAATATAGTAACTTTAATTTTTGTTTTGGGAAAGATGCTTTTCTGGGGAGGGGTTTCCCCTCCCCTTTGAGAAATTTTTTATTAATTTAAGATTGCTTAGATGCAAAATGGTTATATCTTTGGTATATTTTGAACTGATCATATATGTATAAGAAAACATTCATAATTTATTGAATTTTAATTATTGCTTGGGGGAAAGATGCTTTTCTGGGGAGGGGTCTAAGGGGAGGGGTGTCCTCTCCCCTTTGAGAAATTTTTATCAATTTAAGATTGCTTAGATGTAAAATGGTGATGTCTTTGGTATTTTTTGAGCTATCATACATGGCTGAAAAATGTTAATAATTTTATTGAATTTTAAGTTTTGGTTTAGTGAAAGAGGAGAGTAGCCTTTGTTGTCTAAGAGAAGGGTATGTAGTCAACAAACCTCCTGAAGCCACCCCGGTATGTTTTCACTCAAAAATATGTGCGTTGAGTCGACAGAAACACGAACTATTACGAATATTTTTGTTGATTCATATATGCATTATACAAGGTATCTAAAGGCTGGCAGACACCAGAACAGGGCCTACTGGAAGCTCTGGACTAATTATATGGATCAAATACATGCCTACCCCACCCTCCTCCTTTCTTTTTTCTCCTTCTTCTCTTTCATTTTCTCCTTTTCTTTCTTCCTGTTCTTTTCCTTCTCTCTTTCCCCTGTTCTTGCAAATGATAGGAGGCAGTTGAGCCCTGCCCCATGTGGCATCGTCCTGTTTTTCTTTGCTCTTTTTCTGATTGACTCGAGATTTCTTCATATGGTAAAGATTGTGTTGTGTACGGCTATGCACCTACTATTTAAAATTCGTTTTCTATGGATTACTCAGTCGAGACAACACCAAAATAAAGCACAATAAGGCATAGGCGTAGGTAACTTTCCGAGACTGGGGGCTGAACCTTGTTTCGGATCGCTCTCCTGGGGAGGGGTCTAAGGGAAAATTTTTGGGTATTTTAGGGTCCTCAGATCTATGCAATTTGGTGCAATATTTTGGGCAAATTGTAAGGAAAATTACTGCAAATTTTTTACAATTTTTACTGAGAGACAAATAAGGGGTTTTTGACCTTGGATATTGGGGGCAGAAGTATGCTTCTGCCCCCCAGATTTCTGACTGGGGCTTTAGCCCCCAGCCCCCGCTTCCTATGCGTATTCAATAAGGGAGACATATAATATTACTTCAAAGTTGAATTCATTTCATTAAATGTTTTTTATATTTTTATTGTCAAAATGTTCGTTAAGTGATTGACTCATGATACCCCCAATATATATGTTCATGTTCTAAATTTTAAATGGTCACATGCTGGGAATGGAGAGACAGTAAATGTTTGAGATTGCCAAACATTACATAATCTCGACGGGGGGGAGGGGAGGAATACCCATAGACGAAAGGTTCACTTGGTCGAAGGTTCACTAAAGACCAAAGATTCCCCCAGACGAAAATATATTCCGAGTTACGGGTAGGGTTGGGGTTTTGGTTAGACAGAGATTCATGGATCTGGCATATCCCGTGATGCACAAATTAGTTGTCTGTATTTTGTGGTGTAACTTGCAATGATACGCACCTTTTCTCCAAGAGAGGGAAAACTTTTTGCTCTGTGACACCATATGTGTAAGGTCTCACAATAACTTGACTTTAGGGTATGCTACTGTATTGTTTTAGCTTTACTCTCGGTTCCTATGCCCTTTTTGTTTGCGCGTTATGTATAATGGCCTTAGTGTTTATGTAATACTTAACCTGCATTCACGTAAACAATAGAGAAAACAGAAAACGTTATCCATGCAGGGACTGCAAGTTTCAGGTATTTTGCAACAAACAATTTAAACAATATTGTGATAGATGGGTGACATACTGTAACACCTCACCCCACCCTCTACAAAATTATGTGTCTTAAAACGTTTTTTAGACGATTTTATTTTTTTGGTTGAAAAGCCATAGGGGGGGGCAAATGCCTGCCCTGCCCCCCCCCCTGTGGTGCTGCACCTGATCATTGTACCAGGTTTTCACAGCTTGACCACTAGGGATCTCAAATAAGCTTTTATCTTCACCAAAGACAGACAATCAATATGTGGCACCTAAAAGCCAACTACGAAATTCGTTTCTTCCACGAGGTTATCATGTTTACAATGTTCTCACAGTTTGACCTCAAGTCACGTCAAATGAACTTTGGCCACCTCTAAAACTTAAAAAGATCATTTACTTTATTTGGGGCACTTAACTGCCATACTATATGACATAAAACAATTTTCCCTTCTTGATTGATGTTTACAAGGTTTTCACATTTTGGCCCCTGAGGACCCCAAATAACCTTTGACATCCACCAAAACAACAGGGACCATAAACTAAATATGGGCAACCCACATCTTACTGTAACTTGGCAGTTGTCCTTTTTGAGATATGTTTACTTGTAAGGTTTCTACCTTTTGACCACAGGGATCATGTCTACTCAATTTAGGCTATCCACATACTAAATATTATGAGATCCCTCACAGTTACCCTTCTTGAGATTGTGCATGTTTTTGAGCAGTTTTCAAGTTTTGTACTGTTTGACCCTCTGCTGACCCCAACAACCTTGACCTCTACCAGAAATAACAGGAATAATCTACTAATTATGGGCCATCCACACAAGAACGGCGATTTGTTCGCAATATTGGGGGGGACATAACCAGATTTTCCAATAATTTACTGTGTGAAAAATCAAAGTCAATGGGTGATAAATATTGGGGGGGGGGGGCATGTCCCCCTGGGATCGCTGCCCATGCATCCACATGCCAAGTATGAGATCATTCACTGTTACAGTGTCTTTAGAACTGGAGAAATCATGTTTACAAACAAAGATACATAAAACACATGTACACACACACATCACCATTGCATGGACTCCTTTTGCCTCTGGCATGGAATCAAAAAGTGATGAGCACATTTCCTTCAATATCAAAGCCTTATATCACTTGTGCATGACCTTTCAGTTCAGTCCTCCACTCCCCCACAGGTGAAATGCAATTATTCATCATGTGATCCATGACCATCATTAGGCTTTGGGCAAACTGCCATTCTTCCAAGGGGGAGCTAGGGGAAAGGTGAAGACTGAAACCCCCACCCTACAAAAAGATACGGTGAAATCTCCATTTTTCGTTTCCAAGAGAAAAATATAAAATTGTCAAAATCATGACTCCTTTCCTTTCTTATGAACATATACTGTACATGTAAGAGTATTATCTCCAGATGAAATGTGTGCAAGAGATCTAGAATTGATGGAAGAAGTACAGATAGAAAATCTTATAATTTAATTGACAGTGTGAGAGGTCGACCCTGGACATTAATTATGTCCGGGATGGGTTAAAAATTTAAACACTCTGCACAAAAGGGCTGTGAATGCGATGGAGCAGTGCAACGGAAACACACAGCTCTGTGCCAGAGATGCAGTATATATGGTGACCATTTCCAAATTCCCAAAAAGGAGCTCATGCATGCCAATCATCTTCAGCAAATTTCAGTTCACTGCCTCACACCCAGCCAGCTTTGTATATGTACACAGATTGGGGGCCTTTTGTGATACATGCCCATCAGGCTATCATCATTAGCTAGGTTATTCAAACTGCAGGATTAATGGTCCATCGTCATCGCATGAGTACTGTTCATATTATGAGATATCTGCAGTTTTCTTTTTTCATATCAAATGTCGTAGGCCTAGGCTAGGCCTATATTTATAATAGGCCTAGGAATGGATTTATTCGTTGGACAGATTTCTATTGGTATGTTGTGAATTAACTTATCATCTGGACTTCCCCTGCAGACCTTCAAAAATGAGGAGAAATCAACAACCAGCATCAAGTAACAGTACACCTGACAGAGGCACGGGGTGACCAGATTTTGAAAACTGAAACATGGAGTGGGACCTTAGTAGGGTTGTGTGCACGGATCGGTCACATGCATCCAAAGTACCAAGAAGTTAGCAATTTGACTGGTTCTAGTTTTAAATTACAAAACTTCTAAAAACGTACGTGTTCAAGTACGTCTTCATACCATTTTTCTCAAATGATGACACAGCTTAGTTTGAGCAACTGCCAGTTAACTTGCATACGTTACAAACTCAATAGTATACGGTGGACTTAGGTTAGCCTATGGGCCTTGCCTATATTTGTAGCCTAGCCTACTCGCTAAACCCTGGGATTTGAGGTTAGGAAGAGAGTGCACCTCTGTTAGGCCAAGTTTACTACACCAAGACTCTCCCTAAAACTTATGTTGACGTCAACTAAAATGGAGACTGTTCGATGGGTCACATGCGTTCACCTAAGAATAACCGGGAAAAAAGAGTAATAATACCTACGAGTAACGTAATGTTGCTGTGTAACCGACCAGGGGTGGCAGCGACTTTTTTAGAGATTCCAAAGGTCATGAGCTAAAAAGTCTCGGGAATTCCCAAGGTCACATATTGCTATGGTGCACAGGAACAGCGTATTTACCCAATAGTAGATACAATCACTCAATCAGCCATCTTTGCATTATTTTCAGCCCTGTATGTACCTTATTTTCGTATGATGAAAACACAGATATGTTGGTTCTATGTATGTTATTGTTATTGAATAGGAGAGAAGAATAAATTCAAAATTGCCAAGGTCGTCACCGCAAATTTTCCTTTCCTACAGGTGCAGAATTCCCAAGATCTTGGGAAAATTCCCAAGCTCTGGCAACCAACTGAGTGTAATCAGGTAAGGGAGCTGGAAGACATATATTGGCTGTGCAATAAACTGCATTGTCACGTAAGACATTTGTTGTGGGAGGTCATGCCGAAAGTTCTGCATCGCAACTAACAAGACAGAGATATCAACATATCATAAACAGTGGTGTAGCCAGGGGGGACAGGGGGGCGAGTTGCCCCCTCTGGAAAAATCTTGGGGGATTTTTGAAAGTGAATATATGGTGAAATTTGCGCATGATCTGGTAAAATTTTAAATTTCTCAACCAGTACACTTTACTTATTTAAAAGTATATGCCACACTGGCACAACTAGTCCTCATTAATGTTTTCAGAGATGGAATGATGACACCATGCTTATAGTTGTACTAGTTATGTTTTTCTATCTGTTTTATACAGCATGGGATCTCTGGACCTCTGACAAGGGACTCTGTCCTTTTACTGTATAGGCCTACTTCCAATGTTTCTTGATAATTAAAGCAGCAGCATTGTGGTATATGCAGTTTGTTAGAATGGGTCAGTGGTCAAGGGCTATACTCTGCTACAGGGGCAGGTCCTCGTAAAATTTGGACTGATTGTGGTAAATGTGGTGAACTGATGAAGGGAAAGGTGTACCAGGGTTCACTTAATTACTGTACTTCACCCATTGTGATTCTGATCTACCAGTAGGACTCATGAAAAATTCACCAAGACCTGAAGACAAGCAAGATAAAAAAGCTTCCTAAAAAATAGGAATTCTTGGTGATGTATTCAGTTTACATTTAGCACCAAATGTGGCACCAATTTGCATCTAGCCCACTTTATATGAGCAAAAATTTTCCAAAGGGGAGGGGGACCCCTCCCCTTAGACCCCTCCCCCAGGACGGCGATCGGACACATGAGCCAGGTCAGAGGAAAGCACCCGGACAAAATTTGGACCTGCGGAGAACACTGATTATTAGGAAGCAGATCACTAATTGGGGAAAATCTTGGTGCTCTTGCCCCCTGACAAAAAACCTGGCTACGCCACTGGTCATAAGTAGCAAAATGTAAATATTAGAATTTATATATATTGTCTGTGACAGAATCTGATGAGCCACTCAATTGTGGTCAATATTTCTCAACCGTTGTAGACCTTGTGGTAACTCTATTAATTTATAAATGTAATCACAGAAACTGCAGCGTTCAGGAATCAAATATATGTTCTTCTTGTTACGTAACATACAAGAATTCTTTCACTTACATGTATATAGTGGGATTTCAGTCACGTGACTTTAACCAACTAGACGCAATTTTGAAGGGCAAGATTGTGCGTCTTTTATGTTTTGAAGGGCAAGCGTCCATTGTGTTACAGTAGTATCTATGGTTATGCCGTGCGCGTGAGTTGTAAATTCGCTTACTGCGTGTGTGTTTTGCCCTTCAGTGCCTGGGAATCCATTGCGCGTGACGTCACATGAAATCCCTCTATAGTAAGTAGTACGCGGCTAAAATATATATGTAGAGGAACAATAATGCACGTCTGCCGACGGACGGGATGAAAAGACCAGTTGGTGTACGAGGTTTGCTGCAAGTTTTTCGCAGAAAGAAGGGCGCGTATATCGCCGGGGACGGGGCTGAGCGATGGAGGCTCGCTCCCTCCAGATTGACGAAAAAGAAAACGTGCTACACTCTCTCATAGGACAAGCGCTACTACAGTCAGTATTTGTCAAATTGAAGCCACACCCCTCCCCCTCCTCGAGACCTTAATAAAGGATTGTGCACATGTGGGTGAATGAAAGGGGCGATACTTCCAAGCAATTTCACATCTGACACACATCACATGAACAATAAAGGTGAGGGTCAAGGTTAGAGTGTGCCATGGGCGTCAATCCTAGGGGGGAGGGGGGAGACAGGGGGACATGTCGCCCCCATCATTTTCGTAAAGAGTAGTGTCGTGGCTCTATTTGACTTGGCTTTTTGAAGTGGCATGTAGGTTTGTTGAGAAGAAAATGGTCTGGATGCAGAATTCTAGAATGCAGATTTTGTCAGGGAAATCTCATTTAGGCCTAATGAAAAAATTTCGGCCCGCTTCGTGCACATGCTGTCACAGTGTTGGGCACTACATCTCATGACCATTAAAAAAAGGTTGATTATACAAGGAACGATTTCTGATCACAACTTTCCGGAATAAACAGAGATACATTGCTCCAATATCATCTGCATTCAATCCTTCAATCTAATTTGTAAGCAATGATGTGGAAGGTTTGAAACTTTAAAGCACGTTGCCGTTATACTACATTTTTTAAAAAAAAAACTTTTATCCAGCGCTTCTGGCGAAAAACCATTATCGGTATGGATGGTTGATTTGCTAATACACTTACGAAGAAAAAGCTTGAAACGCGCTTGTTAGTCCTTCACACCTTTTGTGGTGCTACATACACCTATCAGGGAGGTCTAAAATCACCTTACTCGCGCCTATTCTCTCCCTCCTGCCGATTCTCCATTGCTGCGAAGCTGTTCGCTCTGGAATTTTCGTTCAAAATTAGTAAAAATACGATAGATGTAAAGTGCTTTAGCATCAATAATCTATCTACCATTTGGATGTTCAGGTTTATAAGCATTACGCCAATTGCCCCATTACTGATAATATATAATTGATCCAGAGCTTCCAGGAGGTCCTATACAGGACATTGTTGCCAGCCCTTAGATGCCCTTTTATAATGCACCAATGAAGGAGAAGGAAATTTTCATAATAGTCTTAAGAAAGTTTTTGTTGACTCAACGCAGGTAAATTTTTGCGGAGAAAAACTGCCAAAAAGTAGCCAAAGGGGGGGGGGGTGCTTCAGGAAGGTTTGTTTAAAACGTATTTCGATCAGCTCCCAAAATAAACCAAAGATAGTACCATTTTTGCATCTAAGCAACCTTAAATTTACGAAAATTTCTCAAACGTGAGGGGGAACCCCCTCCCCGTAGACCCCTTCCCCCCAGGGCTAAGCATCTTTCATGTCGTGACAAAGGATTTCCACTGCTGTATACAAACGCAACGGGAGCATAAAAAGGTGCAATTTAACTCGTGTTCACTGCAGTTAGTAAAACATCCAGGCAGCCCGGAAAATTAGAATTCACACTAAGTTATGAGGAAAAACAGAGCGTTTCCCACCAACATATAAGATACAAGCTACCAAAAATGTACCTACGAAAACGTGTCCGCGCGAGCATTTTGCAATCTAAGAAACTTTAAATAAAAGTTTTTCAAAGGGGAGGGGGACCTCCCTTTAGATCCCGCGGTCCCCGCGAACGGCACCTTAGAGCATGTGACGGACCACTGACAAAGGAAGGCAATCCCCACTGTGGGTATACGAACGTTCCGTGAGCACACGAAAAAAAAAAACGCATTTTATATATGCAGGACATCTTGGGAGGTTGACTGAAGTGCCAAATTACGACATCATCTGTTTGGCGTGTTTGCCCCACCAATCGCGTTCAACCAGCCTGGCGGTGCCACTGCCATATACTGTACAGTGTACACACGGAGTATTGGTGGTCCCACATAGGGGTTTTGAAAGTGTGCAAGAGATCTAGAAATTGATGGAAGAAGTACAGATAGAAAATCTTATAATTTAATTGACAGTGTGATAGAGGTTCAACCCTGGAACATTACTTAGGCCTACGTCCAGGGGATGGGTTTAAAAATTTGTAAACTACTGCACAAAAGGGATGTGAATGCCATGGCAGCACAGTGCTGAAGACGGAAACACACAGCTCTGACCAGAGATGCAGTATATATGTTGACCATTTCCAAATTCCCAAAATGTAGCTTCTATTTGCATTGCCAATCTATATCTTCAGCATTGAATTTCAGTTCACTGCATCAAGACTGACCCAGCCAAGCTTTGTATATGTACTCTCAGGCTCAACGAAGAGGGAAGAAGAAACCATCACAGATTGGGGGCCTTTTGTTGATACATGCCCATCCAGGCTCTCATCATTTAGCTAGGTTATTCAAACTGCAGGATTAATGGTCCATCGCATCGCATGGTAGTACTGTTACATATTATGAGATATCTGCAGTTTTCCTTTTTTTCATATCAAATGTCGTAGGCTCTAGGCTAGGCCTATATTTTATAATAGTCATAGGAATGGATTTATGCGTTGGGACCCAGATTTCTATTGGAATGTTGTGAATTAACTTGTCATCTGGACTTCCCCTGCAGACCTTCAAAAATGAGGAGAAATCAACAACCAGCATCAAGTAACAGTACACCTGACAGAGGCACGGGGTGACCAGATTTTGAAAACTGAAACATGGAGTGGGACCTTAGTAGGGTTGTTCGGTGCACGCGATCGATCACTATGCGCGCATCCAAAGTCACCAAGAAGTTCAGCAATTTGACTGGTTCTAGTTTTAAATTACAAAACTTCTAAAAACGTACGTGTTCAAGTACGTCTTCATACCATTTTTTCTCAATCGCATGACACAGCTTAGTTTGAGCAACTGCCAGTTTAAACTTACATACGTTACAAACTCAATAGTATAGCGGGTGGACTTCTAGGTTAGCCTATGGGCCCTCCTGCCTATATTTGTAGCCTACGCCTAATACTCGCTAAAACCTGGGAATTTGAGGTCCTAAGAGAGTGCACCTCTGTTAGGCCAAGTTTACTACACCAAGACTCTCCCTAAAACTTATGTCGACGTCAACTAAAAATGAAGACTGTTCGATGGGTCACATGCGTTCACCTAAGAATAACCGGGAAAAAAGAGTAATAATACCTGCGAATAACGTAATGTTGCTGTGTAACCGACCAGCTAGGTGGTGGCAGCGACTTTTTTAGAGATTCCAAAGGTCATGAGCTAAAAAGTCTCGGGAATTCCCATGGTCACATATTGCTATGGTGCACAGGAACAGCATACTTACCCAATAGTAGATACAATCACTCAATCAGCCATCTTTGCATTATTTTCAGCCCTGTATGTACCTTATTTTCTTATGATGGAAAAACATATATGTTGGTTCTATGTATGTTATTGTTATTTAATAGGAGAGAAGAATAAATTCAAAATTGCCAAGGTCGTCACCTCAAATTTTCCTTTCCTACAGGTGCAGAATTCCCAAGATCTTGGGAAAATTCCCAAGCTCTGGCAACCAACTGAGTGTAATCAGGTAAGGGAGCTGGAAGTCCAAACAGGTTCTTCGGTGGGTTGACGACTTCCTTTCAGATCGTAAGCAAGCTGTTGTAGTTAATGGTACCCGGTCCCCTTTTGACGATGTTGTTTCTGGTGTCCCCCAGGATTCTGTCCTTGGACCCATTCTTTTCCTTGTTCATATTAATGACATTGTAAATGCCGCTTCCTCTAATCATTAGACTTTTTGCTGATGACGGTGTATGGTTATTATCGGTCATAGAGAATTGTTAATGATTGTGTATGCTCCAGAGTGACATCCTCACCAATCTTAGGTCTTTGGGCCTAAGACTTGGGGCTAATGAGATTCCAGCCCTCTAAGTGTAACATCATTATCATTCGCCAGGAAAAAAAACCCGGTCAAATTCGATTATGTCCTGAACGATGTAAAAATTATTAGTTAAGGATGGACTCGAATAAAGTACTTAGGTGTTACTATTTTTAATGAACTAAACTGGGATAAGCACACCTTTCAGGTCTATCTGCAACTAAGGGTAATAAGATTTTGGGAGTACTTTTATAGAAACTTATCTTTTTGCTCTCGCGACGTTGAAGTTAGCTGTCTACAAGGGTCTCCTCCGGCCTGTCTTGGAGTATGCTTGTTGCGTATGGGATCCACATCAGTCCTATTTACAAGATAAGCTAGAGAGCATTCAGAGGAGATCGGCAGTCGTTTTATTAGCTCAGAATTTTCTCGTGAGCCAGGGTCAATGACCGTCATATTGAAGGACCTTGATCTCCCCACGCTTGCTGAGCGTCGCAAGCAAAATAGACTTAATAGAATTTTGCAAGGCTCGACATTAGGAAGTTCAGCTTTTCTCATAGAGTTGTTAACGAGTGGAATAGTCTGCCTGAGTAGGTATGTTAGAAACTCCACCAATCGTGTTGCACTGTCTTTAAGGTTAACATTGACAAGTTCTTCCATAAGTGTGGTAGAATCTAGTTGTGCTGGGCTCGTTTGGTGTTGGTTGGTTCTTTGTTTTCAGTCAAGGTTGTATGGACTTCAGGGCATCTTATGGGGCCTTAGCCCTCCTTTGCCCTTTAACCTGTTATGTTATGTTATGTTATGTATGTTATTCTCTTCTCGAAAAGTTTTTTCGGTAAGGCTAATATTCCCATGGACAGACTTAGACACCCTACCCGGACTACTCGTGGGATGCACAACCTCCATTTTTGCCAACTCTATTCTAGATCTAACTGTTATAAATTTAGTTTCTTCTTTCACCAGCAAGACGTGGACAGGGAATTGGAATAATCCTCCCTGCTTGATTTGATATGCATGGTTTCGAACGGGTCACTTAGACCCCGTTCATTACTTAAACCAATTTTATTAGGGC
>JAIZAY010000264.1:0-67910 GCA_029531755.1 Holothuria leucospilota | reverse complement strand
TCACCCAAGCTTCCCTACCTCAAGATATTGTTGTTAACAATGTTTTCAGGGTTTGACCCCTGGTGACCCCCGAGGTGGACCTTTGACCTCCACCAAAAAACAATAGGGTTCTTCCTCTCAGTATGGGAAGCATCCATGTACCAAGTTTGAGACAACTGTCAGAGCTTCTTTCCTTGAGATATCTGTGTAACAACAAAGTTTTCAGGCTTTGACGCCCAGTGACCCCAGATGCACCTTTGACCTCCAACCAAAAAGTAAAAGGGTTCTCTCCTCTTACCATAAACGCATCTACATACAACACTTTTTTAGTATGAAATTCACCCAAGCTTCCTACCTCAAGATATTGTGTTTAACAATGTTTTCAGGGTTTGACACCACTGGTGACCCCAGATGACCTTTGACCTCCACCAAATATGATAGGGTTCTTCCATCTTACCATAACGCATCTACATACTAAGTATGAAAAATTCATCCAAGGCTTCCCTACCTCAAGATATTGTGTTTAACAATGTTTTCAGAGTTTTTGACCCTGGTGGACCCCAGGTGACCTTTATGACCTCCACCAAAAACAATAGGGTTCTTCCTCTCATATGGGGCATCTATGTAACTAAGTTTGAGAACTGTCAGAGGTTCCCTTCTTGAGATATCGTGTTAACGAAGTTTTTAGGGTTTGACCCCCGGTGACCCCAGATGACCTTTGACCTCCACTAAAAATGATAGGGTTCTTCCTCTTACCGTAACGCATCTACATACAAAGTATGAAATTCATCCAAGCTTCCTACCTCGAGATATTGTGTTAACAAGGTTTTCAGGTTTTGACCCCTGGTGACCCCAGGTGACCTTTGACCCCCACCAAAAACAATAGGGTTCTTCCTCTTAATATGGGGCATCTATGTACCAAGTTTGAGAACTGTCAGAGTTTCCCTTCTTGAGATATCGTGTTAACGAGCAAAGTGTCACAAACACACACACATACACACATACACACACACACATACACACATACACACACACGCACATACACACATACATACACACGCCATCATGACCGCATAGGTTTCTCTTTTCATCGAAACCAATAAAAAACACCTGTCTAGTACAACCTCCAAGACAGAGGCACAGTACCTATTGTCTGCACTGAGTTTAAATTGCTTGAGGCCATACATATTGACACACAGTGACCATGTGTGAGCTTAATTGGGAACACAACTGACTGAACCAGTCATCATTGACCAACCAGAGTGAAGCTATATTTATGAATGAATGAATGTCAATCCAAGTGCAGTCATCAACCGTTTTTATAACTCTAGGGTTATCCAAAATATGTTTGGGCAGGGAGTTAATTGCCAGCAACTCCCTGGTTTAGGGGATGCAATACATCCCCTTCAAGGTTGTTAAGGAGAAATATGAAAAAACTCTCTTGAGATATTGTGTAAACAGGATCTTTTCCATCTCCACTCAGTTCCTTGTGTGAGAAATCCTAGAACCCCCACCTGACTGGCTTTACCCACATGCACCCAAGGTGATCCCACAGTGATAACCATCCTTCATATCCCATGCTGCTTGTACCCTATAACTATGTATCCAACACAAATTAAATCTGCTAATTTAAAAACACAAATTAAATCTGCTTATATTGGGCTTACCACAGGTTCATCCAGACCTCACATTTGGCTGGCAGGTTGTATCCACCAAGTGTTGTGGGTTTTACAGTAGCATGAGGAATCACTGGTACCAAAGAACATAGCCGCTGTATCTCTAAAATAGTGGCCTCTGTGTAAGGCAGGTCAGACTTGTTGGTCCATGAAGGGCGGTTCTCTCTCCCAATCACCTGATACTCATGGAATAAAAAGATAAAGTCATGAGGATCACTGATGTAATGACTTCTAAGAAACCAACTAGCAGAAGCAATTTTTAGACTTTGCATGAATACCATTTTTGCAGTCAATGTAACCACTGCCACCACAACAACAACAAAAATAATAATAATCAGAAAGCCCGAAGGCTTAGTGTTCCTTCCCGAATGGGGGTTGATGGATAAACCTCAGATCAACAAAGCATCGATGCTTTGTTGAACTGTCAACAAAGCATCAATGCTTTGTTGAACCGAGGTTTATCCCTCAACTTATCTTTCTTGACTATATCATTTTACCATGTCTTTACAATTTGACCTCTACTGACCTCACATGACGTTCAAACCCCACCAAATAAAAAAAAAAAGAAAGAAGTGTCTTGAAAGGGATTCAAGCTCCAATGGATATTGGATCTTGAAAATTCTTGGGAATATTTACTTTTTGACCTCTGGCGACCCCAGATGATGATCTTGGGAATTCTTGGAAAATTTTGCATTTTGACATCTGGTTACCCCAGATGACGATCTTGGGAATACTTGGGGATATTTTCTTTTTGACTTCTGGTGACCCCTGATGATGATCTTGGGAATTTTGGGGAAATTTTGCTTTTTGACCTTTAGTGACCCAGATGACGATCTTGGGAATTCTTGGGAAATTTTGCATTTTGAACTCTGGTGACCCCATATAACGATCTTGGAAATTCTTGGAAAATTTTGGTTTTCCACCTCTGTGACCCCAGACAACCTTTGACCTCGACCAAATACAAATGGGTTCTTCCTCAGACCATAAGGCATCCACATACTAAGTATGAAATCTATCCAAGCTTCCTACTTGGAGAAATCATGTTAAGAACTTCCTCAGAGTGTGATCCTAATAACTCCAGATGACCTTTGACCTCAACCAAAGACAATATGGTTCTTCTTCTCACCATAAGGCATGCACATACCACGTATAAAAACTATCCAAGCGTCCTACCTTGAGATATCGTGTTAACAAAGTTTTCAGTGTTTGACCCCCGGTGACCCCAGATGACCTTTGACCTCCACCAAAGACAAAAGGCTCCTTCCTCAGACCATTATGCATCCAGGTACCAAGTATGAAACCTATCCAAGCTTCCTATCTGGAGATACTGTGTTAACAATGTTTTCAGAATTTGACCCCAGCGACCCCATATGACCTTTGACCTCCACCAAAAAACAATAGGGTTCTTCCTCTTACTATAAAATATCCAATACCACATATGAAAAGTGTCTGTCAATGCTACCTTGAGATGTTTTTAAGCCATTTACAGGGTTTTAGCCTTTTAACCTCCAGTGACCTAAGATGACCTTTGACCTCTGCCAAAAACAATACCGTTCTTCCTCTCAACATGACAAATCCATATAAACCAGAAAGCCAAAAGGCTTAGTGATTACTTGCCGTCATGGGCGTCAATCCTGGGGGGGACGGGGGGACACGTCCCCCCCACATTTCGATGGGGTGGGGGACACAATATCAAATGTCCCCCCCACACATTTGAGTGAAAGAGTAGTGTCGTGGCTCTATTTGACTGGCTTTTTGAATGACATGTAGGTTTGTTGGGCAATTGTTAAGTGCCTCGATGCGGATTCTGAATGTAGATTTCGTCAGGGAAATCTTATTTAATGGCAAAATTTCGGCGCGCTTCGCGCGCATGCGTCACGGTTTGCACTCCTTCTCATGACCATTAAGAAGGTAATTATACATGGAACTTTTCTGATCACAACACTTTCCGAAAACAGACATACATCTCCAAACATTTGTAGGGGCCTCGCATCAATATGGGATCATTCAATTAGTGGGGAGGGCCATTCGACCATGCCCACCCTCACTGATTCCGATTTTTTAAGTTTCTAAAAATACGTAAATTTTTAAACACAAATTTACTTCAAAAGGTGGCGTATTTGGCACCAGATTGCATGTAAGGACACCGAATTTTTCAAAATTTTCAAAAGAGATGGGGACACCCCATTGGGCCACGCCCCCCTCACTGATGCCTATTTTTTTAGTTCCTAAAAATACGTAAATTTTTTAACACAAATTTTACTTCAAAAGGTAACATATGTGGCACCAGATTGCAAGTAAGGACACCTAATTTTTCAAAAAAACCCCTCCCCAGGCCAGTGGTCACACAACATACTGCATGCCTCCCTTGTGAAAGGTTGAAAGTACGTTGTTGCCATTAAACATTTTTCAAAAAATTTTACCTAGCGCTTCGCCGAAGCCATTATCGGTATAGATGGTGCAGACGCGAATCCAGGGGGGACCTGGGGGGCCCGTCCCCTCGCCACGGAAACAAAAACGAAAGGAGAAAAAAGGAAGAAAAAGAAAAAAAGAAAAGGAGAAAGAAAAATTACCAGCAAAAAATTAATAAAAGTGTCTATAAGAACGTAGGGGTTGGGTGGAGCTATAGCTGGATTATCTCTTTAGATATCTTTTACAGTGGTTGTCAACGAAAGGAGAGCTACCAGGCTACAATGTTCGAAAACAGGTGAATAGCTGAGTAATGATCCTTGACTTAAGATCTAGATAAGTAAACATCGTGACATATGCAGTATGGGCCCTGCTAGCTGCACTGAAATTAGTGACAATTTTGTGTTAAAGAGTGAAAGTTTTTGTAATCTAGAGGGATTGAGAGGCAAAGATTTCGCCAAAGAACTTACAGAGTGAATACAAAAGACAAGCTGTCAGGTGACGTGCTGTTGTGCACAGTGGCACCAGCTGTTGCAGGCAAAGTAGCGGCGTGCATACCCTATTCGATTTCGAAACTCTCTGAAAAGTTTTAAAATGAACTCAAAAGGCTTTTAAGCTACAGACAGTGGCGTCGGCACAGTGGGCAATGGGTGACGTGTGTCCCCCTCCCCCATCGAATCTTGAAAATTTTAAAATGGTCCCAAAGTCGTTTTATAAGCTACAGATTTCTGTAGAGGGTGGAGGGTGAGATGTAGTTTTGATGATTGGTTTATTTGTTCTAACCATTTTCTTTCACAAACTGTTCTCAAACTATCATAAGTTTTGGAAATTCTTGACAAATTCCAAAGTTTTGCACGCTCCGCTAGCGTCAAGCCTTGTGTCAGTGTCCTTATTATCAATAGCTTTCGGTAACTACTCACGGGGGAACAAAGGAGCAAAAGTGCTTTTTAAGAATTCTCAGTCAGAAGATTCGTTTCTGAATAGCATAGGTTGGTGGGAAAGTGACAGTGTCCGATGCAGGTTTTGTCATGGACTAATATTTTATTCAAAATTTCGGCGCGCTTCGCGCGCATACGACGGGGTTTACACCCGATTTCATATACCACTGACAAAGCTATGACGCAAGAAATTATTCCAATGTAAACACTTTTCTAAAAAGTACATTCTCCTTCTCTGTAGGGCTCTCATCATTATGGGATCTTTGACTAATCTAGTCTAGCACATGGTCTGAAAGATTGAAATTCGTAATTGCCGTTGCTTATTTTCCAAACTTTTACCGCGACGTTCAATAACGACGAAAATCATTTCTGAAACGAATTTTGCCTGTCCACCATCCTTCTTGCTATACCTAAAAAGACAAGATGATATATCATCTCTCCTCCGACATGGATGTCAGGTTGTGAGAGTCCTGTTGGTCCCCCTTTTCAGGGTACAATTAATGCAGAGCTCCCGGGAGGCTCTATACCGAAAATTTTCGGCGCGCTTCGCGCGCAATTGTTTACGCTTACTGAGAGAGGTATGTTTTTATTGAGTGATGGATTTATTTTTATCACTTTTTACCAAAAATCATTTGAAATCTTTCACGATTTTTGCAAAGTCTTCTCAATATTTCTTGATTTTCGCTTGATCTGCGCAGTTTTAGCCTTGAATTGCTCCTTTTACTATCAATAAGGACCAAAAAGTATTCGCATTACTCATCGGTGGGGTTCTACCTTAAGCCAATTATTTGTGTGCATAAACGTGATTCCAGAGTTTCAGAGAATAACAAGGATGTAAAGCAACTGATATTCATTTCTTCACCCTCCTCTTCTTATGAGAACTGAAAACTTAGTATCGAAGCCACCTTCTAACTGATAGACACCCATAAAGGGAATTGACACCGTTTGTAATAGCAATGGTTTTAAATGTAAATTCAAATTTTCACGGGCAATTGTTTCATCTATCGTCCTATACCTGAATACCGTATAACGAAAATAAAACAGTCATTATGGCAAAAATCATTTCAAGTTACCTGCATGGGTTCATAATGTTGGCGTGTAAGTTTTAAGATAACTTAGATTCTTCGGAACTACTGCAGGTACATATAGTAACTTATACTGAGCCATACACATCAATTTCCATGCAATATGAAAAGGTATAAAATCTCACTGACATAAGAACTGGCGCCGATTTCTGTGCTCTTAAAATAAAATACTGCGAGAGCTTCCGGGGGCTTCGCCCCCTGGACCCCGCAGGGGCCCTATCGCGGGCCCCTATCGCGGGCCCCTGGACACCACGCATAGGAACTCGTGCTTTGCGCTCGTGGTGCACCTTCGGTGCACATGAGATTTTCCATCTTGGCCCCCCTCAAAATTTCTGGATCCGCGCCTGCAGATAGTGATTGTTAATACACTTACGACTACAAAGTATTCTGAAAACGCCCTTGCTAATCCTTCACACCTTTGCTATACTACGATCAGCTCCAAAAATATCCCAAAGATATCCATTTTGCATCTAAGCAACCTTAAATTAACAAAAATTTCTCAAAGGGGAGGGCTACGCCCCCTTCCCTTAGACCCCTCCCCCGGATGACACCTTTATATAGTGACAAAGGAAGGATCCCCACTGCTGTATACAAACGCAGGGTGAATAAAAAGGTGCGATTTACACGCCGCCACTGCAGTTAGTAAAAACATCCAGCCAGTCGGAAAATTAGAATTCACTACATTATGGACATTTTCCAGCCATGTACGATAAGCTCCTAAAATATCTCAAAGATAGCACCGTTTTGCACCTAAGCAGCCTTAAATTAACAAAACTTTCTCAAAGGGGAGGGCTACGCCCCCTTCCCTTAGACCCCTCCCCCAGGACGACTCATTTATGTAGTGACAAAGGAAGGATCCCCACTGCTGTATACAAAACGCAGAGCGCATAACAAAGTGCAATTTAAACGCCTCCACTCAGTTGGAAAATACATCCAGCCGGTCGGAATTTGGGACCTTCACACCCCCAAATATATCACCCTAGCAACGGGCCTGGTCGGGTCCATGATCTCCGACAATGGTCCACGCTGCGAAGCGTTGTTTCAGATATTTTGGGACAAGGTGAAAATAACATCTTGATGTAATCCCGTGGACTCCGTGTATTTCACCTGGCAGATCATCTATGATGGTTATGTTAACTTTGAAATGATAATTCTTATTAGAATAGGACAACGTCAGCCATCATAAGGCGGGGGGGGGGGGGGGAAGGAAAGGGCCTATAGGAAGACGCCCCCTCTTCAAAACCAAAGGGATTGGTTTGTGCTAAGGCATGTATGTCCCCCGTCCCCCCCACATCTGAATACGGATTGACGCCCCTGCTTGCCGTATGGATATATTGTAACAAGCATGAGATCCCTCACAGTTATCCTACTTGAGATATCATTTTAATAAGGTTTTGACCTCTTGAAATCTTGAGCCTCAAAATGACCTTTCACCTCCACTTGAAACAATTGGGATCACCTACCCTATATGGCCATCTACATGCTAAATACGAATAACATATGAACAATCCACAGGCCAAGTATGAGATCCCTCACAGTTATCCTCCTTAAAATATCATGCTTACAAGTTTTTGACCTTTTGTGACCCCAAATGACCTTTGTTTGACCTCCATGAAAAATGATAGGGATCATGTACTCAACATTAGCAATCCATATGCTAAGTATGAGATTCCTCAGTTATCCTTCTTGAGATATTGTGTTTACAAGATTTTAATCTTTTGAACTTTTGTGACCCCAAATGACCTTTGACCTCCACCAAAACCAATAGGAAGTATCTCCTCAACTTGAACAATCCACATATCAAGTGTGAAATCCCTCACAGTGGTTCTTCTTGAGATAAAGTGTGTACAAGGATTTGACCTATTGGTCTCTGGTGACCCAAATGACCTTTGACCTCCACCACAAACAATACAGCTCATCTACTCAATATGGGCAATCCACATGCTACACATGCTAACTATGAGATCCCTCACAGTTACCCTTCTTGAGATATAGTGTTTACAAGATTTTACCCTTTTGACCCCTCTGGTGACCCCAAATGACAGCTGACCACCACAAACAAGAGAAATTATCTACTCATTATAAGCAATTCACAAGCTAAGTATGAGATCTCTCACATTTACCCTTCTTGAGGTGTAGTGTTTACAAAGTTTTGACCTTTTGATGTATGGTGAAACCAGATAACCTTTGACCTCCACCAAAAATACTAGCAATCATGTACTCAATATGGGTAATCCATATGCTAAGTATGAGATCCCTCTTAGTTACCCTTCTTGAGATATAATAGTGTTTACAAAGTTTTAACCTTTGACCTACGGTGAGATCAAAGGACCTTTGACCTCCACCACAAACAATGAGAATCATCTACTCAGTATGGGTAATCAACACATGCTAACTAAGAGATCTCTCAAAGTTACCCTTCTTGAGATACAGTGTTTACATGTTTTGACCTTTTGACCTCTGGTGACCCCAAATGACCTTTGACCTACACCACAAACTATAGAAATAATTTAATCAATATGAGTAATCCACATGCTATGTATTATATCTCTCACACTTACCCTTCTTGAGATATCGTGTTTACAAGGTTTCAACCTTTTGACCTCTGGTGACCCAAATGAAGTTTGACCTCCATCAAAAACAATAGGGATCATGTACTCAATATGGGATCCCTCACAGTTACCCTTCTTCAGATATAGTGTTAACAAAGTTATGACCTTTTGACCTATGGTGACTCTAATAGGGCTGTGACCATTTAGCGATTAATCGCTAAACGATCGCATGTGTAATAAACGTTTAGTACAAAGCTACCAGCGATTAATCGCAAAACCTCTTTTGCCGTACGAAATAAAAAAAAAGAACAAATCTGCAGTCATTACAGAAAATTAGATGATCACTTTAACTCTTTTTGAAAAAGTGAAATACATATACAAATGACACACACACATAAACATATGGCATCAAAGTTAAGCTTCTATGAGGATCCCTGTTTGGGGTTCATGGAAACTATGTCCCCCGGATGTCACTAACACATTTTACATATTCATCATGTTCAAGAGCACATTTAAAGTCTCTAAGTTGATCATAGGTACTTGCGATTAATCGCTAAACAATCGCAAAATTTTGTGATTAAACGTTTCAGTAATTTTGCTAAACGTTCACAGCCCTAAACTCTAAATGACCTTTGACCTCCACCACAAACAAAAGAAATCATCTGCTAATTATGGGCAATCTACAGGGTAAGTATGAGGTCCCTCACAGTTACCCTTCTTGAGATATAGTGTTTACAAAGTTTTGACCTTTTGGCCCCTGGTGACCCCAAATGATCTCTGACGACCACCACAAACAAGAAGAATCATCTACTCAATATGGGCAATCCACATGCTAACAATGAGATCCCTCACAGTTATCCTTCTGGAGATACCAAGATTACAAGTTTCTGCCCTTTTGACCTATGGTGACCCAAATGACCTTTGACCTACACCACAAGCAATAGCAATCGTCTACTCAATATGGGCAATCAACAATCAACATGCTACGTATGAGATCACTCACAGTTACCCTTCTTGAGCTATAGTATTAAGAAGCTTCTGACCTTTTTAGTCTCTGGTGACCCCAAATGACCTTTGACCTCCACCAAAAACAACAGGAATCATCTACTCAATATGGGCAATCCACATGGTAAGTATGAGATCCTTTACATTTATCCTTCTTGAGATAGAGTGTTTACAAGCAATTTCCAAGGTATTTACCATTTGACCCCTGGTGCCCTCTGGTATGAGATCCCTAGAGGTTACCCTTCTTAAGATAGAGTGTTTACAAGCAAAGGGTCACATACACACACAGCATCACCATCGCATAGATTCCTTTGACTACATCAAGGAATCAAAAATATGAAAAATGTCCTTCACTCCTACCTTTAGATACCATGATTACTAGGTTTTCAGTCTTTGACCTCCAGTCACCTCAAATGACCTTTGAACTCTACCAAAAACAATAAGGTTCTTCCTCTTGACATGACAAATCTATACACCAAATACTAAAAGTGCTGGTCATTGCTACCTTGCATGAGGTATCATGTTTACAAGGTTTTCGGTTTTTGACCTCTGTGACCTTTGATCTCCACCAAAAATGATAGGCCTTTTTCTCTCACCATGTCAGATCTTGATACCAAATATGAGAAGTGTCGGTCACTGCTATCTTGAGACATCCTGTTTACAAGCTTTTCACAAGTTTTTTGCAATGTCACCTCCGGTGACCTCAAATGACCTTTGACCTATATCAAAACCAAATAGGGTTCTCTTTTACAACATGAGAAATCTTTATATCGAATATGAAAAGTGTTGGTCATTGCTAACTTGAGATACCATGTTTATAAGTTATTTGGTTTTTGACCTCTTATGACCTTTAAACACCACAAAAAACAATAGGGTTCTTCCTCTCACCATGAAAAATATATATACCAAATATGAAAAGTGTCAGTCATTGCTGTCTTGAGATATTTGTGTTTATAACCTAAGTGCCACATACACATACGCACACACACACACAACATCACACATCGCAAGGAATCAATAATAATAAAAATAAAAGTTGTTTTTTTTTTTCATGACACCTCAGACTACTTTTAATACCAAGTTTGTGTAAAAATCTTATTTTGTCTAAACCAGGAGCAGCACCAGGGGTTTGACTCTGATCTACAACATGGCAACCATTGAGACACTCATGGATATAAAAACTCACACAAGATATTGCTAAAACTTTTGTTGTTCTAATAATGAGGTCCAAGTGAGAAGGCAACAGGTTCCATTTTGGTATGACCTGACCTGGGCTTTGTAATGCTTGCCTCTCAGCTGTAAAAAAAGATGTTCTTCATCTATGCCATGTAGTTGGCTTGGGGTGAAAATTACCAACGACTTGAGCTAAATTGCTGTGGTAATCATGCACCTTCTTTGTTTATAACTAAGAAAAATTTTAGCTCAATTTGGAGATATGTTTCTGTCACACTGCTATTTATAATGCTTATCTAGTGGTTTAATTCTTTCCAAGTATAAGTGTAAATGTGCAAGGCATCAAACCCAGGGGCAGAATAGGTGTTGGGAGTGACTGCACACATAGCAAAAATTAGAAGACCTGCCAGGTAAACCGATAACAGATCTAAAGGCTCTCTAACCTGCCCCTGAGTTAATAGCCCGATTAAACGAAGCATTCTGGGTACTAGAAATCATCTCATTGGTCAGCCCACCCATGGTAACACCATCCTTTCACAACCCAGCTAGCTTTCAGTATAGTCTCTATACTGTAATACCCTAATTTTCCTTTCTCCTATGCTCCTCTTCTATGCACAACTGAGGGGTAATTGTTATGGGTAAGAATCAATTGTACGAGGGGGGCAGCAGAGGGGGGAGGGGTGTGTCCCTGAGGAAGTTGTCCAGGGGAAACTGTCTGGGTGGGAATGGTTTGCAGGAGGGGGAGGGGAGTAATCTGGTCACGAGGTGCAAGTGCTGTCAGGATTTCTGCTAAGCACACTCTTCATTTCAAAAATGAAACACAGGCTAATACACCTACAATAGATCACTCCTCAACAGCTTTGCTGCTTTGTTTTGTTTTTTTTTTTTTTTTTGGTGTTTTGTTACACTCCAGCAAACCCTTATACACTAGGAACATACCACTTTTCAGTAGGGGAATGGCAATGTGTTCACCTGTAAAAGCTTGGAGTTGAACTGTTTCTTCCCTGGAACCTTTCACATCACAATTCTACTTTTGTACTTTTGGCATTAAAACTGTAACCATGATTTCCCTTTTTTAAGGTCTTGCAAATGATGCCCTTGCAATTTTTGTAAACTGGCATTTCCCTTTTCTCTTCATTCTCTTATCCCTTTTTAAAATTTCCCTTCATTTGAAATTCTAGGAATTACAGTAAGCAAGGCTGTCCTTAGGATCTGGTAGGTCCTAGAATGTTTTAAGAAAGGGCCCTAGTCTAGTCTGTGCAATTTTTCTTAAAAAAAAGGATACCAAAACAACTGGGCCTCTCCATGATGACAGCGCACCAGGTCAGTATGTGTCCTGGGTTTCCCCACTCTTTTAATGGGCCTGAACTGAATGAAAAGAAAATCTTGCATCTCACCTCATCTAATTCTTTTTGGACATTCTTTTGCACCTCTGGATTCATCATCATGTACAACATACCCCACAAAAGGGTGGATGAAGTTGTCTCTGTCCCTGCTGCAAATAAGTCCAAGATACTATACTGCAGAGAAACTTTGGGTAATTTTCCCTTTTTGTCATTCTTCATTTCCAAGAGGTAGCTTTGGATAAAATTCTCAGGCTCAGTAATAGCATCCATCTTTTCTTCAATTTTAGCAATTTCCTCAAGCAAGAACTTACTTAAATTAGTTGTAGAAGTTTTGACATCATTTATCTGTTTCCAAAGGAGTGGTCTTAAGATTGGAAAGATATGTCCAATCTGCACGATGATGGACCCTGCAGCCATGAACAAGTCTCTCATGCAGGTCATACTCTCAAGAAACTGGGGGTCTTCAAAGTGGTTAAAATGCTTGCCAAAGGTGATGGAGCAATAATTCAGTAAGTCCCTTTTGGGTACCAAAATTTAATTAACAGGTCTCTTTGTCCTTACTATCAAGCAGCTGTTGACTTTTCCTAACAATCATCTGCTCCTTTCAAAGACAATTAATCTTGAAACAAAGACCATTGTTAAAACAATGTTTGATGTGAGCTGCAAAGCTGACAGTCATGAAACTTTTTTCTACTTTTTAGTTTAAACATGCCGTACATGAACTTTGAAGTAACACAATTCCATGATTACTCTAATTTCTCCCTTTAGGAAGGAATATCTTTCTTTGGTTAAACATTAAGAGTCTAAATTTTGTTGATGACATATGATATAATTCTGGATTGTACTTGAAATAATGGAAGATGTGTCCAAGCTCAAAAAGTAACATAAAGATACACTGTACCCTGATAAGAAGTGACATGCTGTACTGACTGCACTAAAAAGTTGTTCTTTCACACCCCACCATTCCATTGTCTAAGTGGGGTATATAATGTAACCAATCCTGTAGCCTAAGGCTGTTGCAAATGCAGGGAGCTCTCAAATAGGTTTTTGTGGAAGATAATTGTGGCAATTAAGTGTGTCTTCGCGATGACATCTTTACCTGAACTGTATAGTCGAAATCTAGGAAAGTGACAGTTGATCATTTTTAGAGAGGCTGATTCATCACCACACCTAGCAGTTATATCAATGGGAGAAATCATCTCATGGAATAACCTAAATTGTAAGACAACTAAAACCATTGCTGTCTGTCTCTCCCTAATCCCTAGTTTTGGAAAAATTACAAGATTCTCTCAACTTAGAGCTTAAGTGCCTGCATAGCAACTACTTTCAAAAGAGGGACAAGTGTCAGATTTCCATCTTAATACAGCTCTCTCGTCTTATGCATTCTGTATGAGACTCACACATTTCATTGTTTTATTTCAATCATTTCAGCATCTATGACATTAAAATTATTTTAGAAAGCCAATTTTTGAAGTTAACTTAAAATTAAGATCATAATGACTTGCTTCTACAATTTAAATCACGCTTCAGATGATGAATACTATATTTGTGCAACCATCTTACCTTAAAATGTTGTATTAAAAATTCTACTTCCTCCATAATTTTACTTTCAAATGATGTCTTCCCAAAGCCAAACCCTCTGAGTGTCTTGTGAGCAAAGTGTCTTTGGTTGTACCATGCATCCGTAAAATAAGCATCAGCAATTCCTGTGAAAGGAAGGCCTTAATATTTGAAACCTGTAACTTACACTGTACGATAAGCAGAGCTGTAATTTGTAAATTTCCAGTGCATCAATGCATCAAGGCAAAAAAAGTTGGAATCAAGACCAAAATTTAGATATCACATTAAAATAAAAGGAGGGCAACCTGTAAAGGTGTTTAAGTGTAGCCTTAAGTGAAGCTAGGTAAGGTTAGATGTTAGATGAGGTTTTATGGCTCAGTTTCTAACCAGTTGGTTTAAGTCGGGCCAGCCACGGCCATTTTTCCAGTTGTGGCTTAATACTGGCTTGTTTTCCCTACTCCATAGCTTATGCTGAGCACCAAGCAAAAAGGCAGCTTGTTCCATTTTTAAATCTTTGGTATGACCCGGCCAGGATTTGAACCCTAGACCCTCCAGCTGCAAGTCGGATGCTCAAACCACTTGATCATGAAGCTATAGGTAAGGAACATAACTTGAGGTAAAAATGAAGGGTAAAGACAAGAATACGCCATTTTGTAGATTCCAAATTCCATTTTGTAATCCGTTTTCTAAATTTGCATGGATTTTTATGTAACAGTAGATTCCTATTCCCCTGTTATAACAGCAATATAGTTGCTATTACTACAATTTACCGTGAATGGAACATGAAGATCGTGTGGAGTGTTTACATTTTTGCTGTGAATTGTGTCTGTAAAAAATGTTTCGCATGGCTATAAATATGGGTTCAAGCATATATAAGTCATCTGCAAGTCATCTACACATGAATAATGCATTGTGAATGACCTGGACAGGCTTCAACACAGGAGCCCAGAGGAGTGCAAAGAACTAATCTCAGAGTAGTGCTTCCTCAGTTGGGTTGACGTTGTTTACTGCATACTACGTACATTGCGTTACCAATGATGCTGCAAATGTACACATCCTTTTTCTGAGAGAATTAGCCCTGCAGTAGGTGGTTATTCTTGACATGGTTTGATAGGAAAGTCCGGGTGACCCAACTTGCCTTCCTTTGAAGCATGCTAATTAATTTGCTTGCTTGGCCACTCAGTAATTAGCTGCTCAAGTTTTTTTTTTTTATTAACTTTGCCCTGTAGCCTTGGCCCTATTCTGCCATCTCATCCATCTGCATAGCTTAGGCTAAGCCTACTGTACATTAGGTTTTACTTAGCCTAATGTAGGCTACCAGCCTACATTGTTAATGTTATAAGTTAGCCTTAAGTTACTTTAAACGACATGTTAGGCCAGTATATTTCACACAGAATTTTTTACGAGTCAAATTGATGCATATATAACGACTGGCATAGAGTAACTACTGAGTCCAGTGCTACGGGATTGTGATGTTCAGATACAGCTGGTCTCATATAAAGGCACTTTGTAACATACTCTAAGAGCTTCTTGACCACAAAGTGCCCTACTGCATGGATTGTCATGCAGCTTTTGTATCATCATGTAATGTTTGTTTTGTGAACCAAAAAGAACATTCAAGAACACGTATGTGCCATCATCTAACAGTGACATGCATACATGATAGTCACTTACTCACTTACTGCTCACCTAGCCTCTGGGGGTTAATCAATGTTGTAGCAAAATGTTCTGGTCTGTCAGCAAAGTCATTCCCTCTTGTGATGAGAGCTTCTTTTATGCTGTCAATTCCACTGACAATCACTAAATTATGATGGCCTGCAAACAAAGAGTACTATAAATATTGTCCATGAGTACAATATGATATGATGTCAGTGTGAGAATTCTTCATACAGAGACTTTACTAGTAGTGTAGATTCCTATCTTTGTAATATTTACAGCAGCTTACTATGGTTACCACTTACTCAGATCTACACTGTACACGGTGCTAATCAAGGCTTAAGCCAGAGAGCAGTCCAGGAGTCATTTGGACTCCCAAAATTTTGCATTGCCCCATATGTATAATACATTTTAATACACAAACTTCACTAGAATTTACTGTTTGGACTCCCTGATCTTACCATGCTGGCTAAAGCCCTGGTGCTAATAATCAAATAAATTGATGTCCCTAAAATACCCAGCTTTTCTACATCCCAACTTCATTACCACAAATGCCTTGGGCTGAACAGTTGTGACCCTAGTGATAACATACAATACAGCCTACATGTACAGTAGACAACAAGCATTTGAATTGGCACACACCATGCACTTTCAGAGGAATGTATCCAGCTTTTCACATCTTGCAACTGCATGCACATGGACACAAAACAGGTTTTTCATGCACACTGCATCTTAATATGATACAATATCTTCATATCTTAATATGCAATCAGAAAGGAAGACCAGACCAAGGACTAGATAAGAAAAAAGCATTGTCATGACTTAACTATTTGCAAACCAACAGGAAAAGATTCATTGTGCAGCAATGCAAAACAGGCCTAGGCAACGGGGTCTGCAACATGACAATACCCCCAACAGAACAAAAGAAACTAAAGCTTGAGAAATAAGTTCAATAATAGCATAACATGATACACTGGTTGCACACATTGCCTAAAGGATGTACATTTAATCCATCCTCACTTTGAAACATTGATTCACTGAACTTTTCCAATCTTAACTTTAATAGTAGGGAGAATGTTTACTGTCTGCTACCAGACTGTAGAGCCTTTAAAGGGCTAATCTCCTAATCCCAGACAGTTCCAATTCTCCCAACTACGTAAGTTACTTCTAGCCTCTCCCAAAACTATTTTAGGCTCCTCCTTGAGCATATACAGAACTAGTTTATTGCTTAAGGTCATATCCTGGTGAGCAAACAAGGCCCTGATGTGTAATCAGAAAACTCTATGTGAATGTTGTGTAATGTGAACAGCTACTCTGCACCTTTTGAATTTTCTGACTCTCAATCAAAGAGCAGTTACCAATTGAAACTTTTGGTTTCCTCCAACCAAAAAAGTACTTGGGGTCATGATCGAGTGTCGATTTTTAAAGTATACAGTAGTACCTCAAGTCTAAAATTATGATACAGTTTATACCCTGTACATGTTGAAAAATGAATCTCATTTTGCCAACTTTCATCTTCATAGCTTGTTCGGTTTGTGATAATGATCTTTTTTGTTAAAAGGAGTACACAACCTTGATCAAATGATCATTTTCTTGCATACTTTAGAATTATAAAGAAAGATATTTACTGTCAGGCCTCCCAGTGACAATCAAAACAATTGATCCTAGTTTAGGAAAAGGTGCAGTGGTTTACAATAAAAACAAAGTTGGTTATTTGAGTGGTACATGAGTGATATCACAAGTTATCACAATCTATTGAGTGAGTAAACTTCAAAATTTTATATCTTAGCACAGGAAAGTGTTAGTGAGAACAGGAGCTGGACCAATGGGATTTCATTTGTTTTTCAACCACTGTAACAAAAATTTTTGCATGAAGTCAACTTTAGGTACATATACATTACACCATTTACAAAAAGTTTAATTTCATGGGGTTCAACTTCACCAGTAAACTATGCAGCAGATTAATCTTTCCTTCCTACTGACAAAGTAGAAGCAAATCCACTTAACTGATTAAACAATAACCATGGATGAGTTGTTTGAACAGCCTTTAACAAAGGTGCCCATTGTATTGTGATGATCTCTGACCAGCACTTCCTTAATTTGACTATTGTTTGCGAAGCACGCTGGCGAACCCAAGTGTGTGTAATGATATTATCTTGTGCTTGATTGGTTTTGACATTTGGACCCGACCACGGCCATACAAATGCAGGGCTGCAACATGCTGCATAAGCTACTGGGAGGGAAAAATGGTATGTTCACTGGTATTATACTAACCCAACATGCAACTGTAGACATTTCCATACTTTTCTCCAAGTTCTGTGAAGTACTGATAGTAATCTGGACGCTTCAAAATTTGAAGCAAGTTGCCCAATATTGGGAGACCCCATGGACCTGGTGGATAGTTTGCAACAGGTTTCCTTGCTTGTATGTAACGTAAGACCACAATTGCTATAGTTCCAGCAGCAAGAGAGACAATAACAGTTGCAGTGTCAAGCATCTTTAAAAAAATCTGTAAAAATGGACAAATGCACAAAGATAAAACAAACATAACTTTCAATGCATTTGTCAGCATAACTTCTAGTCCTTACAAAAAAAAAAAAAAACAACCCATGGAATTTCCCATGACAATCCCGTGGGAATTTTCCTACCGGATTTTGGCCCACAGGGAATTTCCTCCATGGGGAATGCTTCACATGGGAAATATTTCCCACAGGGAATGCTTCCAATGGGAGCATACAAGGCTATAAAATGTAATAAAAGCACTCTCTCTGCCTTGTGTGGAATGTGAGCTACTCTGCATCTTTCAAATTTTCAAACTTTGATGTCAATCAAAGAGCAGTCACCAACTGAGAATTTTGATATACCCCCACACTAAAAATATACTTTGGGGTGATGACTTTCTGTCTTTAAACAGAAACACAATAAAGATGAAAAAAAAATATATACACAGATAGACAGATAGATGGATAGGAACTTTTAATTCAAAGCTGTAGAACCATTGGAATTTTTTCAATATCTTTTACCGTTCTCAAAATATACATCTTCAAAGTTTGATGGTTTCTGAAGTAACTCATTGCCTATGCAAAAATAATGATGTGGAGTGTTGCACAGTGCTTTCTTTTCTTTTGTTAACCTTATATATATTATCTCTTAGTTGCTGATCAGATAGTTTACAGTGTTGTGAGTGATATCAATATTTCTCAAGGAAACAATTTTAACTTTCATAATAAACTCATCAGGGTATAGTGATGCTTCCAGTGTCCTTGAAATTAAGGTTGACAAAACAAAGGCTAACATTAGCCAAATATGGTAAGTCCATCTTTCAATGTCACATATTTGCATATTTAGCTCATGTTTATTCATGTATGATGTATTTCACAAGTATGAAATAGAAAATTACCTTGTAAAAGGGTTAACATTGATAGATCCTAATATTGGGGCTAATTTCTGAATATTTAATGCTTTTTACATGCCATGAAAATGCCCGTAAGCCTACAATCCCAAGTAGTCCCCCACAGCCCGGGAATGTCTTATTAGTGATGGTCAGTAATTTTCACATTGTGGTTTTAGTCCGGCGAGTTGTGTAGGCACGTGTGTACTGTAGGTTATAGGTTCTCAGCCTACTAGCCCTACATGTTCTACAAGTTAGGCAATCACAACACAGCCTGGACATTCTGAAGAAAATTATATCGCAAAGCAAAAATTTCAACCTTAAGCTCGCAAATGTATAGCAAACTGTGTATTATTGTCTTTTGCACATGTATGCCTTGTAAATTTGTTCTGACATTCTTAGTCATGTGGAGTATTGTCGACGCTTTTCAATTATCGATCCTAGGCTGCTTCGTGGAAGGAACTAGGTAATGATGCAGAGAGCAAGTAGCTCACTTGTGAGATCAAAGCATGCATTTCGAGCTGAAATTTTTTCCGTTTAGGAGTTATAGTAACTTTGTGTATATAATCTTTGTTAATGCCAAGAATTATCACTCTAGCATATTATCATCAGTTTTTTTACCCTTGGTCACTCATCTTAAATTGATATGGTGAACATTTTGATTGAGATTCTGATCGGGCTTAACAAAACCATATTGCATACACCAGGAGTGGGGAACCTTTTTCCTCTGACGGGCCATTTTGATAGTCATAACCCACTTGCAGATGATGAGGGTGCAACATGCTTTCCGCATAGGATGCAGGCCATGGGGCCCCATCAGGTCTGTTGTGGTCTAGGGGAAGCCCAGGTAAGGAACTGTGGCAAAGTGCTCGGAAGGTACGGAGTTTGTACAAAATTCATAGGCAATAAAATATTCACCCAGTATATTTAAATGGCATTGAATGTGCAAGGCTACCTGGACCAGGAGCATCACAATGTGATCATTTGTCATTTTATTTATATACGATGTAACAATGGAAGAAAAGTACTCAAAAAACCACTTATTTTGAAACCAATGTTATTTTTTCTTCACTCTCCATTGCAAAAAAATTAACAACCTTTTAGCATTTAATTCACTCATTACACTATTATTGCACAGCACACCCCAGCAAAAGAAACACTAGGCCCAGCTAGGGAGATTAAATTTTACCTGACTTCCTGCTTAAAGGGGAATTTTCATGATCCCAGACAGTTCCAATTCTCCCAACTATGCATCTTCTAGCTCCTCCCATAACTGTATGAGGCTCTTCCCTGTGCAAGAATAAACCTGTTTTATTGCTTAAGGCCATGTCCTGGTGAGCACACAAGGCTATAAAATGTAATAAAAGTACTCTCTCTGCCTTGTGTGGAATGTGAGCTACTCTGCATCTTTCAAATTTTCAAACTTTGATGTCAATCAAACAGCAGTCACCAACTGAGAATTTTGATATACATACACTAAAAATATACTTTGGGGTGATGACAGTCTGTCTTTAAGCCACTCAAGCATGCTACAAGTGAGTGACCACAAGGTAAACAGTGAGAGTTGATCCACACAGACATAGGCATGTGGGTCTGTGTTTATCCTGTAAATACACTCAGGTGGGAGAGCAAACTATGTGGTCAACTTCTTATCTGGTGTTTGTTGATGTTGTTCATCCAAGCATAAAGAGAAGAGGACTGACCACCAATAGGGGAAAGAATTCATCATGAAGGGTTTGGACGTACAGGCATCTTATGGGGCCAGTTAGTCCTCTCCTTTGCTAATACTAGCCTGTTTATAATAATTAACAAGAGGGCAATCAAGGAGTTGCTGATCTCATCCCAATACATCATTTTGCTTCTTCCGAGTCTGGTGTAGCACTCTGTAATTTTATTGTAATGGGTTGGTGGGATCGACATAGCCTAAGAAAAACTACGAGGATAATTAATTCATGTTCTCAGTTCTATGACTGACGTTAGTTTGAACACTATGGGAAACTGGAAAAAGAGAAGACTAATCTTGAGCTGGGGATATTTGTTCATTCCGGCATCTTTACGGTACCCGCCAGCTTCCGGTTCTGATTGCAGTGTATTTACAGCACACACGCACAGCAAACTATAGGCCTAGATACTACTGTGACACAAGGGACGTGTGCCCTTCAAAACCTCTAGAGACGCGCGATCTTGCCCTTCAAAAACCATAGAGACGCGGGATCTCGTGACGCCGTGAATCCCCTCTATAGACCTTATGCATTGACATCACACTGACGTCATTTTGGGTGAAAACACTGAACTATATGCTAGGAAGAATCATTCCACAATAAGGTTTTTTAAGCCAGCATGGAGGGTCACGTGATGTAGGTTAGTTTGCTCAAGTCGATTCCACCGCGTATCTAGCGCTGATGCAACAATGTACATGTATATGCTAACGCACCGTAGCGGGCCTTAGCGTCTCTTCTGCCTCTTGTACACTAACTTGCGCGCTATCACGCCTCAGCGTACACACCATTGCACCGCCTCAGCAACTGCATGAAAAGGCTCACATCACAATAGTCGTATAACATACAGAGCACCAAACGCGAACCGTGTAGGATTCGAGGCACATCATTGGCCAAAATGCAAGCGTGCATGTGCACGCGTGGGTTAGCTTTCCTTCATGCACCTTGGTGTTTTTGTGTCAAAAGGACGCTTTCAACGCGTTGTGCAGAACATCTGTGCACATGTATGGACAGCCCACTGTTTAGTGACGGTGCTATCGCGAATGTTTCAAAAGTCAACGAGTCTCGACGTATTCGAAATGTGGTCACACGCTCTGTCCTTCGAATAGGCAGGACCACTCCTAAAATCAAGGAAAGTTTGTGAAAAACAATCTTTTGATCACACAATCATAGTGTAAAGATTCCCTATGAATTACAACAAAACACTAGAGACCTAATGAGTATAGTAACAACAGATTGCTTTAGCGTGTATATCAATGAATCTGCGTTACATTACTTTCACTTCTAGATACGCGTCTCTGGGACAGTGGAATCGACTTGAGTAAGCTAACCTACATCACGTGACCTCCCAAGTCGGCTTCAATTTCGAGGCGTATTCCGCATTGAGCTGCGTCCTCCAGTTATATAGCTCAGTGGGTGAAAGCAACGAAGCACATGTGCACGAACGGCGTGGATTTCGGCTCACGTGTAGTAGACTTACGCGCGTATACGATTGGTTGACAAATCAGCTGTCTGCATTTATTGGTGTAACTTGCCATGATACGCGCTTTTCCGCCAATTTCCTCCAAAAGAGGGAGCACTTTCTCCATTGTGACATCATATGCATAAGCTCTATAGAGGGATTTCAGTCACGTGACTTTAACCAACTAGACGCAATTTTGAAGGGCAAGATCGCGCGTCCTTTTTGTATTGAAGGGCAAGCATCCATTGTGTCACAGTAGTATCAATGGTTATGCCGTGCGCGTGAGTTGTAAATTCGCTTACTGCTTGTGCGTTTTGCCCTTCAGTGCCTGGGAATCCATTGTGTGTGATGTCACATGAAATCCCTCATAGAGGGATTTCATGTGACTTCACGCCCAATGGATTCCCAGGACACTGAAGGGCAAAACACACACGCAGTAAGCGTTTTACAGCACACGCGCACGGCATAACCATAGATACTACTGTGACACAATGGACGCGTTCTCGTCAAAACAAAAAAGATGCGCGATCTTGCCCTTCAAAAGTGCGTCTAGTTGGGTAAAGTCACGTGACTGAAATCCCTCTATAGAGGATTTCATGTGACGTCACGTGCAATGTATTCCCACGCACTGAAGGGCAAAACGCACACGCAGTAAGCGAATTTACAACTCACGCGCACGGCATAACCATAGATACTACTGTGACACAATGGACGCGTGCCCGTCAAAACCAAAAAGACGCGCGATCTTGCCCTTCAAAATTGCGTCTACTTGGTTAAAGTCACGTGACTGAAATCCCTCTATAGAGGTTCTTCACCGACGTCACTGCGCTGCGCGTCTCTCTATTTTGACGGCCAGGCGTCAATTGTACAACAATTGTAACTAAGGCCGTATCGTGCATGCGTATCGATAACACGCCTTCTGCGCATGTTCGGTGACGACCAGTATGCCAGACTGAACGCAATGACGTCACGTGAAGAACCTCTATATGTAAGACGTGTAGGAAAAATGCCAGTCCTACATTAGATCAGTGGATTGCCCTCTGACATCACTTCGCTCGTCTCTCTGATTTATCAGTGTTGTAAGAGTCACACAGTTTTGCAGAAGAGTCGAATCATTTACTACTTTCAATGTAACTCGAGTCATTTTCCTTTTGAAAATTAATGACTCGAGTCATGACTCGTTACAAAAATGTGATTTATAGATGTTTTGAGTGCTAAATGTCCATACACCCCTTTCCGAATAATTGTTGGTGGTGACAACGTAGTGATCAATGTCCCTTCCAATTTTTCAGGAGCCTCTTGTATTGACCCTATCAAAACTAACTTGCCCTGAAAGAAAGTATGAAAAGCGCAGACTGAAAATTCCCGATATTACTGACAGTGCATACTGTTTAAGGAATAAATCGCATTTGGCGGACGAGGCGAAACCGAGTCCGTTATTTCGCAAATTGGGAGTCCAGACGGTTATGAGACAATAACAGTCAGACAAATGTGGTTTATTCCTCTTCTACCACCGAAAATGTGTGAAAACTTCATTTTTATCAGTGTATAGGTTTACTGACCGTATGCTGTGGAAAAGCAGGTCAGTGTTTAACCAATCAGAATGCAGGATTCTCAATAACAGATGGCTAGAGGTGGTAGAATCCATGATAAACGTATAAAGGTGCAATTAGTGAGAGGCATAAGAGGCGATGGGGTGGGGGTTGGTTGACTAAAGCCTACACCGTCAAAAATGTGGTGGGCTCCTTCCCTCTAATTTCCAGGACAAAAACGCTCTGTAAAATGTCAAAAATTGCAGTCTTATTGCTTAAAATTTGATCAAATATTGCACCAAGTGCATAAAATACTTTCTAAAGGAGATGGGACCCCATACCCTTGGGTTCTTCTCCCAGGACAACATTCCGAAACAGTGCACAATCCCCACCTCAATGGATCGAGTACAGCTTCTACGTCCATGAGTTAGTCTGTTAGTGCCCCTTCCCTGCTCATTCATGCATGGTAGTGGGAAGGAAGTTGCTATTTGACCCCTGGTTCATATCAGTCATATAAGCAAATAAAATGCTTGGATTACTATAAAGAAATCTCCACTCTTGTAGCAAAGGTGTCAAGGAAACTGCCTACAAAACGCTATAGTCCGCTCAAAGCTGGAATATTGTGGGGCCATATGGGATCCTTACATCAAAAAGTAACAACACTCGAGAATGTTCAAAGACGTGCAGCCCGTTGGGTTTGTTCTCAACAACTATAATTACAGGGATAGCCATTGGCGTAGCTAGAGGGGGGGCAGGGGGTGGTCGCCCCCCACAAAGCCTCCGAAGGCCTGTGTCGGAAATTTCTAGTCTCTGTCAGAAGTAAATAAAAACAATCCACTTGAAACACTTACAACACTTTTTATGTTTTTAAGCAGAATTACACATCGAAACGTCAACGTGAAAATCAAAAGTCAGTCTCAAAATTGCCCAAAAAAAAAAAAAAAAAAAATGAAAAGGTCCCCAGAATTTTACACGCCAGGTGATGGTATCATTACTTTAGGATAATGATCTGTCGAAAATTACTTGCATTTGCCCCCCCCCTCCCCCCCCCAAAAAAAAATATCTAGCTACGCCACTAGGGATAGCGTCACCAACATATTAACAGATCTCAAATGGGAACCACTTAAGAGCGCCGTACCAGACTTCGTCTCATCGCTATCTATAAGGAGGTTCATAACTCCATTCCCCCACACACACAGAAATTTTTACACAGGTTAAGTAAAATTTTACTTAATCACGATGTAAAATAAGAACTCCAGAACTTTTATGTAAAAGTTACATAACAGCCGTCCGGTAAACTTTTACATTAAACTTATGTAAAAAAACTGTTGAATATTATGTAAAATATACATGGTATATTTTACTTATTTCTGTTCAGTAAATTTTTACATGAAAAGTATGTAAAGAAATTGTTGAATTAAGTAAATATGCTTAAAAAGTTTACTTAACTTTTTCAATAACTTTTTCATGGATGAAAATAAGCCTTGATATTTTGCCCATTTATCTATAATGGTCACAGCAAGGAACGTCTGTTTCACAGTTTATACATAATGGGGCCCCCTCGGTCTGCAAAATTAGCTATTCCGAAAGAAAAGCGATAAAAACAACATAGAGGGTGTATTTTTATGTTTCTGAGCAATTTATTGCAAAAAGAACACTAACAAATCATGCAGTAAAAATCACATATTCTGTACATTTTATTAATCCTGTTCATTTAGGTCACAATCATAAAATCAACTTTATAAGAATTGCATACACTTTTCTTAAGATTGATGAATTTTGTCATAAAACTTTGAACCTTGATAGAATAAAATGATATACAAGTTAAATAGTCATCTCATGTCACTTTTTACATCAGATTCTTATCACAGATAAGCCATAGAAACACAATGGAATGTATATCAAGTATCATCAAACATCACTTCCTGTCAGACTGGTCGTCTTCATAAATGGTGGTGCTATAAACTTACATGTGAAACCGTCCTTTGACAATACTTAGTTCAAGTCTTTAACCAAGTACCTTTGGTATACTTGCAGCTATCAAAAGCACAGAGGTTTAACGAAGAAACTGTTATGTTTTACCTAAACTCCACCCAAAATCCACCCAAATCATGCCAAACTGGTATATGCTTGGTGTTTTCTAACTGAAGCTGTTCACCATTTGACCCCTCAACTCAATGGTAAAGGTTATAAAATCCTTAGTATTGAATTATTCAGTGCTGAAATGATCTCACTCCCACATTTTATAAATATTCTATCCTTAAATGCACAGTATACCTGAAAGTCACTTAACTGGTTTACCATTTTGCCAATACTCACTGGCATATAATAGTCTATTCCATGATGGTCCAAATGAAAAACAATGCATTTTGTAACAACATCATTTTGAAACAGACACGAGTTTCAATGATGGTCATCTACAGAATAGTAAACACGCCAATGATTATAAATACAGGTTTGCTATCTATTTTACTCCTCATTACAAATACATACAAATGGTAACAGTGTTGCTTGCAAACTTACAAAGAGGCTTACTGAACTAATGCACTGCAAATAAAGAATGGCTTGCTTTGGTTTTAATACACTGCATTTCTAACTGGCACAGAATAAACCAAACTGATCTACCTCATTCACCAGAGTCATCTTAGGCATGGCATGTATGTCTTTCAATGAAAACAAAACAGGCTAAAGTCTGTCTCGACCCCCCTCCCCTACTCTTCTTCCAGTGCCTCTACTAGAAGAATATTTACATGGTGCTGAATTCTGATTCAAAAGTTTGTCAAGGGCAACCTACCAAAAGGACTTCTAAATCAGGAGAACTAGCAATGCCTTCAAGTTCAATGCTGTCTTTTTTCATTGGTACCATATTAAAAAAAAGTCCTACCTTATAGCCTTTACATTTGACACTCATGCACAATCTTATGAAAGAATACCATGTTCCAACACATGATCATTTGTATAAGTAAACCACATCAATACTTTGTAGCAAACATAGATCTGCATTTATCTAGGTTGTCCGAGACAATACATGTATGTCTTTTGACGATAACAAACACATGTTGTGGGGTCAACCCCATTTTCCTCCTTTACAACCAACTTAATTTGAAGCACACTTCTGATTAATGTCCTTTAGTTCACATCGCCTTAATGATTTTCACAGAAGCGTGGAACTGTGGTTAGACTTTTCAATAACTTTCAGAGCCTATACCATTCATTGCAGGAACTCCTTAGTTCACACCCATTACTTTCATGTTATAAATCAAACATTCATAGGGTGTAGCAGATATCTACTGCATTTATCAGGGCCACTGATGAACATCATGCCTTTTGATGATAAAGGATGCCTGCTTTGCATCTATCCTGCCCCCCCCCCCTTCCCACCTTCAGTATAAGATATGAAGTGTTTTGGTTCCTGATCGATACTTGTCTGTCATAATTTATTACTACAAACAACGCCTGCATACATTTAAGTGAGAATGAATACATTTGTACAATTTACAAAACAGTGTCAGTTAAACAAACATGTGCAACCAATGCTTACATATTTTTAATGATGATGGGTACATATGTTGTGGGTCTATTTCTGTCCCCACCATTACTAGTTCCAGTACAGAAGTACAACTCATCCTGCCATCCACTTTTTGCATCCATTCTTAAAAGCTATACTCCCTTTCAAGAGAACCAAGGTGACAGAACTACAATTTAAGACTGACCCTACAGGTTGATTCCTAAAAGACTGAAGAGAAAGTTCTACATAAATTTAACATGACGACAATCAAGGGTTGCTGATTTTCAATTAAGCCATAATTGGAATATTATCTCAGGTATTCAAATCACAGTCTCTTTTTCATGAGTGGGAAGATTATGTTGAAATGACATTCTTCTTTTTCTTTCTTCCCACAAGGTCTAAAAAGGCCACCCTCCTTTATTGCTTGCTTATGAAAATGATGAAACAGAGGAACTACCTATAACAAAGAAAGGTCTTTTCATGAAAATTGTGCATGCAATGCCTATGACTTGGTGACATTGTCTTTGTCAATGGCACACGCACAAAAAGTGCGGAACTCCCTGATTTGGTTACATTTCACGTTACCTTGGTGCTCATAAACAATTTTTTGTAAGAACTCCCATGTCCCAATGCATGCTTTTTGATACTCCAGATTGAAGACAAACATGGCCTTGTAACAGACATCTATTGCTTTCATCAAAGTGGTTTGTGGAAGGGCATGTCTTTCGATGATCACAAAGACTTGTTGTGGATCTATTCTGCTACCTCCTAGAATAAGCACATATGGTTGTGGCTTCTCAGTAATGTTTTTCAAATAGAACTCCAAATTGGTACTCTCCTGGAGAAAAGATTAAGTGAAGGTATTTTGTTTATGTTATAGGAAAATACAGTTGATACCTCAGAAACAAAATATACTGCTCTATGTCAATTCGTATAAGAGGTTTACACGTGACAATACAGAATTTATGTAAGATAATCATCTTGTTTACTCTTGGCAAAGTGAATGAAATTAATAAAAGTATTAAAATACTACAAACAACTTATAGAGGAGACTGTATTATTGTTTAGCCATTAAACTGATTGTTCATGACCATAGGAGAAGATTTTTTAACACAGAAGATTACCAAGTTTCACCTTGTGACATAGCAGTAATAATATTTAAAAGTCCATTGGACATTTCTGTTGCTGCTTATAGAATCTTGCTAATGTCTTAATTTTGGGAGAACATCACACCTACCTTATCCTTGCAAGTATAATAATTTACTTCTGGCAGTGCCTTTAAATTACCCATGCCAACCTATCATTATTAACAAAAGAGCTTCATGTGCATAATTACTGATAACTATGTGACACCGAATCAAACAAAGACCAAAGGAAGGATTCAAGAGAATGTAGCACATCAAGGAAACACCATTCTGAGATATGTTTCTCTCACTATCACTAAAAGGTATTTATAAAGGTATTTATTACTTGACAAGTTTTGCCTCCTTTCAAAAAAAAACAAAACAAAACAAAAAAAAAACAAACAAAAACAAAAACAATCCATGTCTTTATTTTTTGATACACTAAAGATACTTACACACTGGAAGTCAACAAAAGCTGCAGATGATTGCTTTGCAGAAATTCTTCCTCCTTTACGTCTACCAGGAAACAAGTAAGGCAGCAGATGTATGGCTAGGTTGTGCTTTTCATCTGCAATGTAAACATGGATATGATGCTGATTAAGCCTTTGATTATTAGCATCCTTTTAGATTGTATTAACTGATACAAGCACTTGAAGGGAAAGTGCTGCCACTCCAGTTTGAAGTTGAATTTACCTTCAAGTAAAAATTGTCTCAGTAAGGAATTGTTAAGAATTACCCACATTGTTTCCTTATAGCATTTATTAGCCTATGTCCTATTCGTACTCATTGTAGGAAGGCATATGTGAAGATAGGAAGGTATATTTGAAGAAAATAAGGTATGACTGGTTTGACAGATTCCACAAATAGTCAACTCAAGATGAATGTGCTTATATCAAGTTTTAACACATACAAGTTAAAATGGGCATTCTATTGCCTTTCACATTGTTCTCATTCAATACAGGTGTTTATCAAAAACTTTCACCGAGCAAATCATAAGAATGCAACACAATGGCAAAATCTATCTGGTCAGCATGTCCTCTCTACACCTATTCCTTCCTTCCAGATGGTACATCACACAAGTTCAAAGATAATAGAGGGAAGAGCTGAATAAAATCACAGGTGGAAATGTCCAAAAGCCAAGAATTAGAAAAATCCTATCACAACTAATCTTCTCAGCAAACAAAACTGTGGAGCTCAATTTCTGGCTGGAAGGAATCTCATCTTGACTCCCCCAGACCTTGTACTGTTGAAAGTCACATCGAAAACAGTGGCGGCACCAGTAGGGGACAAGGGGCCATGCCCAGCTGTTGGAAAAGCTGCCCCCCATATCCGGGAAATTCTCCAGTTTGGTCAAGAACCTTTTACTCATGCCATAAAATATGTAATCCCACCAATCTGCTTGATTGTGCTCTCAGAAAATGCATATTCTTTAATGCAACTCCAAAATGTTCCAATTTCCCTTCACAAAACCCACATTTTTTAAATTTTCTACTACCAAATCCAAATTTTTTCTTATTTTTAAAAATGTTTCTTGAAAATATTAACGGACACCCAAAATTTGGAAATAAGATACCAAATAATTTTCAGCATCCTTTCCCCTTGGTCTGGCTGTGGTTGCTGCCCCCCCCCCCACCCTATCAGGGAGTTTGGCTTCTTGTCAGGCAAATCCTGGTGCTACCCCAGATTGAAAAGCTATGGATGGCCTAGATTGTAGAGCTTCCTCAACCAGTGGGAACATTTGTGAATTTGTGAGAATGAAGCCACAAAACAAAGCTCACCAATTAGGTGTCCTAATTCTAATCCTCTGAGTTGTGACTGCCAGGTCAAGGAAAAGAGAGTACATGCAGTAATGGGGAAACCCTGTAATGATTGCAGATGTTTCGAAGGGGGTAGCCCATGGAGTTCTAAATTTCACCTTCCTTGTCCTGTTTTGATACAGGTGTGTTACTGCGACAGTTGTAAACTTTAACCTCACCTTATGACATCATCAGTCATGAACGCACAAGTGTATATGTCCAGGAAACTCAACCAGACTTAAAGTAAAGAGAGAGGTGACATTTGGTTCTCACATCAAGTGGGCCCAGACAGTATTGACCCTGTCTCTTAAGATTTTTCCCCTGGTTTGGCTACAAAATACCTGGCCACATAATATCTCATTTTTGTGCATAGAGCCTTATCATTTACTCCAACTTTATCACATCAATTCAAGACTTGACACTGAGTGTTTTAATGACTGGTGAGAAAATGTCCCATAAATTGTTCCTTGATTAAACTGTGTAAAAAATACTGACACACTCTCATGAGGTCATTTCATGTTTTTGTACACATTCATCTCTTGCTGATGAAGTGTCATGTTTCTATGACATGCATAATTGGATTTTCAAACGTTTTTGACTTCAAAATATGGCTCATGATGTTGGAAAATGGTGCCTGGTTCTGGAAAAGTCTGCTAAACCAGGAGCCAGCACAGAAATTTGACTGATGATTCTTTCAAGTCCCTTTACCATAGTGCTTGTAACACACCTCTTTTGCTCACACATACACTGGTATGCAAATATTTAGAACACAAAGGATTCACAATATGTATTAATACCTTGTGTCAGCTCATCAATAGGTTTGTCAGGCAAGATATCTAAATCGCTCCATGTCAGTGTAGTCTTTGCATATCTTATGAGCTGGTCGCTAAGACGTGGCCACTTTTCATACAACTTTTGCATTGAGATTGGTTCTATAAAGCTGAAGTCTTTCTCAATCTGAAACAAACAAAAATAAGAATTATAACAAAATTTGGTAATTAGCAATAGCATGTAGACATTGCTTTGCATGGGCAATCAACTTCAAAACTACAATACACTAATACGAGGTTTAGAATATGATCCTACACATGTTCTTATAAAACCATTTTGTAATCTTATACCACATACTTAAAATTCTGGTGCAGGTCTACGAGACAATCCTCCCCACCCTAAAAACACATCCTGTAGGTGATACAGCTTGAAAAAACTGTTTTGTCTTGGGATACGTGTCATAGGTTTGGAAACTCAGAATAGCTTAAGGTAACTACAACTGATGAAGCAAATGTTGAAAAACAATCTGCCACATGTGTACTTCTCTAAAAAAAAAAAAAAATGGCAAACACAACCAGCCCATCATGGAAATGAAGGTTTACTATACACATCTCATTTGAAGTGGCATGATCTTTAACAGGAAAGGGTAAAAGATATGGTTGTCAAAGGTGATGTCACTGAAGGTGATCCTTACATACCATTTAAAAATTTTAAGTAACATAACCACTTTGGCTATTAAAGTAGGCTATCTCTTTGAACATTCTATTCCAGATGTAATCTCCCTGATTAATGATTCCTTAGCACACTTAGCTCAGTAAGAAACCTACTCACCATTCCTGGATTCAAGAGATATGGGAATTCTTCCAATATGTCTGCCATTGTCCTCTGCTGGCCTTCAGTTTCCATCATCCACTGCCTTCTATATTTCGCTGTTTCTGCTATATACTTTGATGCTAGTTCTAGGTTATCATCCCATGAGTTTGATCTCAGCCACTGAAGTTGCAGAACAATTTTTTCAGTTTCTGTAAATGATGTCAAAGTGTTTAATTAATACTCATGTGATCCCAGAAACATAGGCATAGGAAGCTGTTTGAGATAGGGGGGCTGAATTTTGTTTCAGATCACCATCCTGGGGGAGAGGTTTGAGGGAAAGGGGTGTCCTCTCCCCCTTTTTAAATTTTTTTTTAATATATGAGGAGTAGTGTTGGGAGATAATGACTTTTTTACCATCACAATAACAGAACAAAAATTATCGCGATAACTCGATATCTACGATAATTTTCATAGAGATAATTTCCTTTTTTCGCTGCTGCACTTATGCATGTAAGAATAATCAAGGCCATGATTAACCACCAGTCATTTCCCCGTCTTGCCATTTTGCAAATTTTTGGATGGATGCATAGTTCCGCCTCACCACATTTTTGAATGGGAGGATAAAGCCCCCCCATTCCTATGCCTAGAAATATCTTCCATTGTTAATAAACATTGCCATCCCTCCTCTCACAACTACTTCATTAATGGAACCAATCCACATGTGGAAGAGAACGTCCTCATTGTTGTGGGAAGGGTACAGAGGCAGTTGAGTTTGAAATTCTTTGGAATCATAACAAGTACTTTATTTGTAGCCCTTTAAGCAGACTAGATTTTTCAAATAATGCACACCTACAGCAAGACCATCGGGACTAATGCAAATGTGTGGTTTCTGAATCTGCCAACCTCAGGGCCTCCCCTCCTACCCTGCTTCATGAATGACTTCCATATCCTCTAACAAACCCTCAGCCATCAAAGGCAAATTTGGGTTCAACTGCTAAATGTCATGCTATTTTTGAGATTTTGAAAAAGACTATACTAAATGAATCATACCAAGCCTAGTGTCAGGTTTTCCCTTTTGTTGGACATCACGAATACGTTTCAGCTTGGGTAGGGCTACATCTTCCTTTGCATAGGACAACCTTCTTAGGTAACTTATCCTATCTTCTAATGTTCCCGCAGCTGGTCCATTCTTGGAGCCCCTGCAATAGAAACTTTCCTGCATAGTAAAGACAAGTAACATTTAATTTTAAAGTAGTTGTGAGAGAACTTTTTTGACTCTCTTTCACATTTTTATGCTACACCTATGCAACCCTCTGCCTGTACATATGTACAATAGTATATGCCTAGTCAACAAGTGACTGTAAATCTGTTGCTCACTGCTTATGAACTGCATAGTTTCCACAATAAGATCTAACTTTGAGCCTATGTTTGACCACAATGAAATCAGTGCCACAATTACTACCCATTATTGACCTATATCTTTGATGTTAAACATTTTGTATTTAGTCGTGGTTTCCTCCTAACGTTAACAAATGTACATAACCAGCTGTATGAGCTGGACATTCCACTACTTGAGGGTCAATGCTGGAGAGGCTCACAGATGAATTGTCTTTCACAGATGAATGTTTTATTGTAGACGCAAGGATGATTATCTTTCAAACAGCAATACTGGCCCACAGGTATAGTATGTTGGGCAGTATGGTAAATTTTCAAAATACTGGCCCACACTACTGGCCAACAAGTGGTATGCTTAGGCAATATGACTGAAAATTTTCAATACTGGCCCACAGGTAGTATGTTAGGCATTATTCCTAATTTTAAATACTTGCCCACAAGGTGCTGTAGTATGGTTCGGGGAGAATAACAATTTTCAGTTCTAGCCCACAGGTAGTATGCTTGGACGGTATTGTAAATTTTCAATACTGGCCCACAGGTGGTATGCAAGGGCAGTATTGTACATTTTAAATACTGGCCCACAGAAAGTATGTTTTGGTAGTTCTGTAAATTTTCTGTCCCCATCACTTGCCAGATAAAAAAAAATATTACCTTAAATAGGGCAAGACCTTGCCAGTATTTCTGTATTGCTGAAGGCATGTCTTTAAATGAAATTAGTGCAGAGACATCAGGGAATATATAATTCTGTGAACCCCCAACTTTGAACCTTAAACATCAAGGCTAAAGTTTTGTGCCTTACAATGAACCAGCCTTTTTCCTATTTATCAAGGTTGTATCCAAAGAAGTGACATTAGGGGCACCCCCCCCCCCTAAAGAAAAAGCAAGGAAGTTGCTACATTCATTCTCTCATAGGTCACTATACTCACTGCTTGTCAAAACTGAAGTCACACCCTTTGTTAAAAACATGTACTGCCTGCCAATATGAGTGTTTATGAACCTATAGTCATATAGGCCTACATGATAGCACAAACATAAATCAATGATACTGACTAAACAGGAGTCACCAGAATCTGCTAGAAAGAAGTACTGTGAAGATGGACAGACATACAATGACACACATGCATAAGCTGCCTTAGCTGATGAACGTTTTTAAATGATCAGTAGTGATGTGAGCAACAAATATAAAAATGGCCTACCCAGTGAAAAATGGAACAAAAAATTACTGTTTTTGGACGATACCTTCCAAATCGTCCTGCCATTAAAAATTGTCAAGGACATTTATACATTCCAGTATTGATACCTGGACTATTCCATTGTAGAGCAGGAACCATGATAACTTTAAAAGTTTCCTTGTACTATGAAAGAACAACTAAATTCATCCCTCAGCAGCAGGCAGCAGTAACTGAGACCTGTACTTAATCCCCATTTCTTTTTCTGATGGAGCAACGTACAGTATTTGTAATGGGGATATGAATGGCATGGTAGGTACATTTCTTTTATCATCAAAACCAAAAATGCCTTCCCTTGTCAAACATCCTTTAAGAGCTTACACTACAGCACTGTATATGTAAAAGGTAAGTCCTGTTAATTCATAAATAAACAGTTACTTAACACTCATAATTAACGACTTTTTCTTTAGGAAAACAAGCAAATTTTAGAAGTGAAAGACTTGGTCAATCTTTGCAACACAACGTTTCTTAGCAACAATGTAGTTACAGTAGATCCACTTCTTGCAGGGTTTCTGAGTGTAGAAGAGAGGTGGGGGTGTGGTCCCACTCACAGACAGTAACATTTAAATTTGGAAGAAAACTGAATTTTTGCTAGTGTGTAAGAAATAACTTCTCTCTGGCATTGTTTGTGAGTGCAAAGAAGATTTCCCTCCCTTCCAAAAGTTTGATTTTTTATTACTGAACAAAGCCATATGGGAGATTTCAAACACAATGGTCTGTATATAGGTACACTAGCTACAGGGGGTTCATCAAAGATATTTGCTCTGTAGATGTCTGGTCCCTCATGAGGATTGTCCTTTCAGCTAATATAGCCAAAATTAAATCACTCTTTGCTTTCAAGAACCCACCATTTTTATGCTGCAAGTACACAGGCAGAAAATAGCTGTCCCTGAATTTGTTAAATTCAGATTTTTAATATTTTTCTTAACATGCAAACTAACAAATATCTCATACAATACTCACCTGTGCACGGTAATGCCTGATAAATTTCAATCTAAGTCCCATTTTTGGTATGATTTGCTTCATATCCTCTTCGCCTAGCATTTCAAAGGATTCATCATCAAACTGTTGTTCTGAAAATTAGGATCACATCCCTATAAATTAGTCCTGAAAGTATGGTTACTCCAAATGCATTCAGAGAGTAAAGTTTACAGTAAAGGTTAAGAAATTGCTTTTATTCATTGTTGCTACAAACATGAGATAATTCACATCAATACAACTTCTATGTTACAGTACTGTAGCAGCATTTTTAAACCAGAAATTAAAGCCAAAAGGATTACTGATTGCTAATTTCTGTAATACTGCAGTGTAAAAATAGTAGTTTTCAAATTGGCAGTTTCATTTATGATGCTATAAAATTACTGTGTTCATAAAATGAAAAGAATAAAAGACCCATGGACAGACACGAAACACATTGATATCGTGATACCACGCGTTAGATTCACCAAGGTTACCAAGATCTCAAGTGAGATATGTGTACAATAAAACCACAATGTACTATTGACCTTCTGACCTCTGGTGACTCAAATGATATTTGACCACCAACATAAACATTTAGGAACATCCATGCAACATGATTCATCCACAGCGAAGTATGAGATCATTCACTGCTTGCCTTCTTCACATATCCTGGTTAGCCCTTTTCTCATCTTGACTTCTCTTGCCCCTAGATGACCTTTGACCACCAAAAACCAAAAGCAACCTATTATTGACTACAGGTAATCCCTTGATGCTGATCCACCAAGGTGACCCTTTTTGATGTAGTGTTTTTAAAGTTTGGACCTTTAATTGGACTAGGGACACTGTTTTCCCCGATGCGGAAAACGGAGGAAATTTGCGGAATTGGTCCTACAAGCGAAATCACTGAATCACTGATTTTTGGAATAATTCATAAACATATTAAACAAAAAACAGTGCAGTGAGCATAAAATGTAAAAACTGTTTATATTTGTGGTTCAAACCAACCCTTTCCTTGATGTTTTTTACATAGTTCCTCAACAAAGTCATGGAGGTCTACGTTAGCGCTAGCCTAGTTATAGGGTAGCCTATACGATTAATACAGTACATAATCATATCCTCCATTATTTGATAGGCCTACTGTATGTTCTGTTTGAACTTTGACATGATATGGGCGCTGCCACTCATCACTAGTACTAAGAAATAAAACAAGGATAACACTGATAGTAATAGTACTGAGCCTAATGTTATGAGCGCCGGTCATTAGAGCGCCTGCTTCACTCATTTAATATGTGACATTGCATGGAGACAGCATATATATGCTACTCTGTTTTGTTTCTATGGTCCTACTTTACTACTAACCTGTTGACTGATAATTTTCTCGCATGTGTTGAACATTCAAAAACCACATAGAATTAAGTCAGTTTTACCTACAAATATACTCTGAATTTAGAAAACAAAATATAACTTTTAGAAATCAGAATTTGCTGTGCCCCTACTTTTGACCACTGGTGATTGCAATGACCCCTAATTAACTTTGAGCTCAGCCATATTAAAGTTCAAAGGGACTATCTACTCTACATGGGCCATACACATCCCTAATGGGTATCCTTCTAGAGATATCATGTTTAGGAGTATTTTCAAGGTTTTCACTGTTTGACTTCTGTGACTGCAAATGACCTTTAATATCCACAATAACAATTTGGGTTGTAGTACCAAATATGGGACAGCCACATACCAAACTTACGGTATCCATCAAGTTACGCTTCTAAGATATCGCATTTACAGTGTATGTTATCACCTTTTATAGCCCTCTGATGACCCCAGGTGACTTTTCACCTCCGTTAAGAACAATATAGGGGTCACCAACTCAAGGTACAAAAAAGGTGTGTCAACCTGTGTTAGTATTAACCATGCGTGATCACACGTGAAAAACAAAAGAAATCATGTGTGTTCTCGGGTGGCTAAAATGTATATGTGGAACCCTCTGGAAACAGGTTCTACACATCTTTCCTGCCTTTAATTTCAAGCCACAGGTTTTGTCTCAGAATTCTTTGTTAACATTGGTGTTGATAGTCACACTTTTTGCTTTTAAAACCTGTGGCAAACCTGCAGCAAACCTGTGGCAAGTGTGGCAACTGGCCAACTTGTGTCATGGGAAAACAAGGGTTTTCACGGAAAATAGCTGTGACTACCTATCGCAGACAAGTGAAAACCTGGGATTTGGAAAGAATTGCCAAATGTTTTTTGCACGGGTATGGGTCTTCCACTTGCTAAATACAAGAAGAAAAAATTATCAGATTTTTTGACCTTGTCCCACATTGACCTTTTTAACCTCGAAGATGTGCCATTTTGTGCGATGGAGCGACTTTACAAGCTGATAAATAAAGAACAGAAATACCTAGAACTCTGAAACTTTGTATTTTGTAAGAACTTTGTATCTCAAGTACTCAGGAAAAACCCCAGAGTTTTCATATGACTCCATCAGTGATAATTGCGTCTCCGAAAATGCTTCGAGTGGCATAATTCGGTGTGAAATGGCATTTTTAAGGTAGCATATCTTCACAAAGCACCATAGGAAATTAGTATAAATACCACTGTATATTGTCTGTGTACCAGATAATTACCTCCGTTCAAAAATTACAGGGATGTAGGTATACTACTAACAGAGATATTGCCACCTAAACTTGGCCAAATGTGTGGCGATAATAGTCAAAAACCCAAATTTTGGCCATTTTGAGAAGCCATAACTCCACAAAACAACATTCAAAAGGCTTTGTGTTACAGAAACCTGTTCTATGGGATAGTCTCATTAGGTTAATGTGCAGATTACAGGATGATGGAATAAGTATTTCCTGAGAAATGAGACCTCAAACTTGACAAAAATGCCAAAATGTCATTTTTCTGCTGATTTGCGAAATTTCAATGAATTTTATATCAGTCAAAATTTGACGAACTTTTCTAAAATTTTCAGAATGTGCTCTTTTCATGACAGCTACTATCCAGACAAATATAATTGCGAATAACAACTTTCTGCCAAATTGGGTGATTTGACACAGACCCAGGAGCATCATTTTTCCCAAGTTTGAGATATACCAAAGTCATAGTTTAAATTTCATGGCTAGTTAATTTTGGCAATTTAATCACTCTAGGCCTATACTGTAGGTACCCATCGCAGTGCTGCAAAGTACGGTATCATTCACAGCAATTTGTGCCATTTACTCATCCATTTACTGTGTCTTTGAAGAGCTCATTTTCCTCTATTACATTGTATATATACCAAGAGTATTTTGCAAAATTGAGTTAATTTTAGCACTATCAAATTCCTATTAATAAATACAGACTAATTAAGATAGCCATTTGTGCTACATAAAAATTTAGCTTTCAGCCATATAAAAGTTTGATAGACAAATTCCTGCATTCCAGCATCGCTTGTACTCACAACCTTACGTTAGAAATCCACTCGAAAATCCATCAAAATCAAGTCATCGATCCCCAAAAGTAACCAATTTTACCGTTTTAAGGTATGATCTTTAAGTTGAGGCTAATATCTAAGCGTTTTAGTCAATTATTAGTCCAATATGAGGAAAACCATTTTCGTTACGGAAGTCAATTGTGTCACGAATGAGCGTCGTTGGACACATTCTATGACGTATCAGTGACGTCACGCGTTCGAATTGGGGTTGCGGAATACAGCTGCAGTGCATTGTATGGTGTATCGTTCTACTTATCAACATTTTCTGCGTGACCTGTTTTGTTGTGAATTACGCTTAACATGCCCGCTTAATTCAGCAAAGTGTATCTTTAATAATACTTTCCTAATAAATGCTATGGCAGCTTTGCCAAAATTCGATAGATCTGAGTCGAGTAACAAAATCGGTAGCCACCCGGTTCAAATCTCCAAAAAGCTGTATTCCTGCGACAAATCGGTACAGTTGGCATGTATGGCCTACCCATTCATAAATTAACGTTAGCCTACTCGATGTACAGCCTGGGCCTAGGCCTACGTTAGGCCTAAGCTGCTTTACCTTCTCAGTGAGCTCCCGCTTAGAGGTGGCGGGTATGAATACAAATTACCGGAAAGGGACGGGAAAAGAAAACATACCTTCAAAACTTGTTATCAACTCATCCAGGCCCCATGTCCTAAGGAGTCCCTTCCATGTTGGTTCATCCATTTCGCGATGAAACGATGTTTTTCGACAACATTTAGGTACCTCAAATCACAAGCACTGTGGTCGTCGAAGTAAACCGCGCTCAAGCATTGTTTACACTGTACTGATGTAATAATTACTGCGATAATCGGTAAAACGGTCAGTCTTACTTCAACGTTTGGTAAAAATTACCAGGAATATGTAAACAACATCTTTTAAGCAAAACGAAAGACTTAATGATCTTTACCAACCACTTCGGTAAAATTTGGGCAGCTCGTAACAGACGCATTTACTTAAGTTGTGTAATGTTTTTACTTATTTCAAATTACTTAACTTTTTTTTACTTTTCATTCTGTGAGTGCACCATCCAGTTGCAGAGTAACCATAGTAGGACCACTAGACATAATCAAGGCACCCACATAATTGTTCCCCCTCCTTTTAGTAAGAGATGTTATCAATACTCGATGTACTCAAGAACTGCTCGTGAATGGAATGTCCTTCCACCAAACATACGTGCAGCACCTGATGCTTGCTCTTTGAAATCTAGCCTAGCCAACGTTAATCTTCGAAATCTAGTATCTAAGGCTCACTCTAAAATCTAGGCAACTCCCCTTCCACACTGACCTGTGCATGATAACCGATTTTGGACTCGGGTGTTTGCACAGTATGAAGCAGAAGCAGAAGTGTGTTTGCGACGTTATTTGCTAAGAACTCGGAACTGCTGTGATGTTAGTTAACTTGGTTGCTTACAAGCCAATATCAGGTGTGCATAGCACTATTGCACTACGTACTGTACGTACGGGAAGGGGGGAGGGGGGGGGGGTGTACGCTTTCACACTTACTCACGTACATTGTGTATGAACAGTCCATGATGGAAATAGCTAAGCACGTTCCAACACACTCGTCTTTTTTTTTGCTATGTCAGGCTGGCCGGTCTATGTTCTACCGCACTTGAAGGGAAGTAGTAGTGCATTGCTGTCTTTAGTAATGCATTTAGGGCCATATATCATTTATCAATGAATAGGAAATAGCACCCGAAAATCCCAAAGTAACACTCGAAATGGAATGGGGGGGGGGGGGGGGAGACTAGTTTTTTTTTTTTTAAAACAGCACCCGAAATTGAAAAAAGTGTCTCGGACCCTGGAGTACAGTCAATGTGGGTGCAGGAGCAACACTAGCCTAGGATACCTAGGCCTGGTTCTCACGTACACTTTGCTCCCTGAACTAGGCCTAGGCTATTGCAACACAAAGTTTTTCCCGCGTTATTACTGTGAGAGTAACATCGTCTGCGTGCGTTGCTGCAATGATTGTTGTATGTGCGTACATGATTGTAACCATAGCTATGAACTATGTCACAATTGAACAGCAGTGCGTGCTATACAGCATACTGTACAATAGTGTGAACGTCCTAGTAACAAGATTTAGAATGTTTTAAAAAACAAAACAGGATCGTTAACTTTGTATAAATCAAAATTTTTGGTCTCTTTTTGGAGACTTGAGTGCTAGTATCCTTAAAATGATGGGTCTTAAACATATAAATGACCAATAGAGGTCAATTACCTAGGAGTATATGTGAATTTGAGAAAGATTGAGATCATTCAAAATTTTTAATGGTGCAGTAGCCCAATTTTGACAATGGGTATATTCAGTTCAGTTCAGTTCATTTATTTGATTTTCACAACTTCAATAATAATACATATATATATAATGTGACATTTTAACAGAAAATGGTAATGTATAGAATATTTATATCATTATCAACAAAGTAGAAAATAAGCAGGTCGAAGCTGTGAGGGAAGCACATACAAAAAACTCATATGAGCTTAACTAAGGTAAGTGCTCCCTAGCTTAAAATATGAATGATAGGCCCTAAAGCAAGAAAAAAACATTAGATATCCCTCCCAAACACGGAAAAAGTGGACGAACTATAAACTGTAACCCCCCCTCCCCCCTCCCACCACTAATCAAATGGGACTAGTACTTATCAAAGAAATTTTTATTAAGACTATTTCTAAGTTGTTTTAAAGATTTACAATCTCTAATGTGATGTGGAAGAGAATTCCACAAATCAATAGCAGTATTGCTTGGATTTTTCAGGACAGTGGCTGAATAACAAGGTGGACAATGAATATTATAGGATTGGCGTGTGAAGTGACTGTGGATCTCATTATTTGTTCGAAAGAAATTATCAAAAGAAGATGGTAGTTGATGGTTTAAGGCACGGTAGACAAAAGAAATTAAATTCACGGCAATGACATCACTAAGCTTAAGTAGCTTCAGATTTAAGAAAAGACGGCTAGTATGCTCATTGTAATCAGCTCGGACAATATGTCGAATAGCACGCTTCTGCAATACCTCCAATTTGTGAAATAAAGTCTTATTTACAGCAGACCAAATGGTACAACAATAAGTAAAATGGGGTAAAATGAGGGTTTGATATAGTGACTTCAGAACTCTAGTTGGTAAAATATGTTTCAATCTTGACAGTATTCCAATACCTCTTGATACATTGCTAATAATATGATCAACGTGGGGCGCCCAACAGAGCTTACTATCTATGTAAATTCCTAAAAACTTTGTGGAATGAACACGTTCAATGATCGTATTATTCAAATATAACTGGATGTTCCAGATGTTGCTAACGGGACCAAAGATCATATAATTAGTTTTACCAATATTTAAGGACAGTTTGTTGGCACCAAACCAATCAACATACAAATTCAGGTCTGACAAGATGGTTTCATGTAAAGTTTGGGGATCGGTACCTTTGTAAAAAATATTTGTGTCGTCAGCAAAAAGAACTACTGTTGACTTGTTGGAGACCCGGCAAATATCATTTGTATAAAATAATAAAAGGAGAGGTCCTAAAATCGAACCTTGAGGTACCCCACAATCAATATTACAAAGGTCAGAAGTAACATCATTGTAATTTACAAATTGAGATCTATCACTTAAATAACTATAAAACCAGTCACGGGCTATGCCCCTCACACCGTAAAGAGTAAGTTTATGTAACAGAATTTCATGGTTAATAGTGTCAAATGCTTTTGACAAGTCTAGAAAAATGCCAACACAAGATTCGTTATTATTTAGAGCATTATACAGCTTATTTGTTGTTGATAGAAGAGCCAATTCAGTTGAATGACCAGGTCGAAACCCGTACTGGTTATTGGAGAGGAGATTATTGTTATCAAAGAAATCAATGAGACGATTAAACATAAGTCTTTCAATGATTTTCGAGAGCCAAGATAGAATTGATATGGGACGATAATTTTCAAACAATGCATGATCACCTTTTTTGTAAATTGGGACAACACGAGCCGTTTTAAAGATTTTCAGGATAAGTTCCAGTGAGAAGTGACAACATAGCAATAGGGGTGATGGGCTTGGCTATATCAGGAATGACATGTCTCATAATACCAGGTTTAATATCATCAGGACCTGCTGATTTATTAGGTTTGAGACAGGCCATTGAAAACATTAATTGTTTCACAATCATCTACAGGTGAAAAGAAACATAGAGTTTTTGTTGGTCATTTCAAGATTCATAAAGTCTCTATAAGACTTGATACTACTTATATCCGCAGAAAGGTTTCTGCCTATATTAATAAAGAAATTGTTAAACTCATTGGCAATGCTATGTGGATCATTAACTAAATCATTTCCTCTCTTAAAAATAGTATTAAACATTACACCTTTTATTCCTGTTAAGCAGGCTGTTAATATTGTTCCAAGTGCGCTTGGAATCATTTTTACATTTGTCAAATTTATCATAGTAATACAATTTCTTGGAGACACATAAGATATGATTAAGTTTATTGCGATATTTCTTGTAGTTAAGGTGATTAACCTCTGAAGGATTTCCCAAGTATTTCTTATAAAGTTTATTTCTGGTTTTAATTGACTTTAGAATGCCCGTGGTGATCCATGGGTGACGTTTCTTCTGCTTAGACTTTTTAATTCGAATAAAAGGAAAACAATTGTTATAAATAGTAGAAATAATGTTACAAAATACACTGTTAGCACGATTTATATCGTCACATACCAAGACTGAGGACCAGTCTACTGAAGCAATTTCAGTCGTAAACCTCGTAATATTACTGGTGGATAGATTTCTCATAAAGAATGTATTATCAAAATCACTATGACGACAAGGAATACTAATCTGAGAGAAATTTTTTAAAAAAAAATTTTATTGCTGACCTAGGCTCTATTTCATTAAAGTTAGGAATATTCCTAAAATCAAAGTTCCTAAACTGCTTAGGAATGATTCGTCCGGAATCATTCCTTTCTTCAAATATTTAGGGATAAATCAAAAGTGACATTGTTTTTATCTGTGAATTTCCTGCCAGATCACATTTCTAAATCTACTAAAGATCCTTCCTAAACCTAGGAACAACTTCAGCATGAAGATAGGAATGAATTCTTCCTAAGTCCAAAATAGGAATATTTCTAACTTTTATGAAATAGAGCCCGGCCCCTGGTATGGGAATCCCCATACTAGGTCAGCAGACTGCGGACTAGAGCAACACACGTCTGCCTGGCGGCCAGATCAAAGGTAGTTCTCACGTACACTTTACTCCCTGAACTAGGTCAGCAGACTGCGGACTACATCAAAGGTAGCCTGCATGATTCACACGGTCTATTTGTGACGTCATTTGTTTGGAACTTGGCGCTGCTTACAGTATATGTACACTGTATCCAGTGTACTAAAGCAGCGCAGTCGCTCTCACACCATACCGACTGTACTTGCGTGCGTGCATTGCGTGTGCGTGTGTGAATTGAACTTGGCCCCTGGCATGCGATGCACACGTACGTCGTTGTTGCCATGCATACAAGAGAAGAATACTGAAGGCTAGGTAGGCCTAGTTCTTCAAGAGAAGGTAAGCAACAGAGTTACAGACAGCCAAAATTCCGTGATGAGCCACAGTGCTCACAAACTCGGTCAAAGTTCTTAACCAGGCGTGTATTTCAACTAAGCCTATTAGGCCTAGGGCCTACCTAGCTTGTTAGCGTTATTACAGTACTATTAATAATTTAGCGTAACCTAGTAAGCCTAGGCCTAACATCAGTTCCACCGTGCGCATACTTAGTTATGCTTCATACTGGGACGCGCTTGGACTTTTACTACGGTGGGGACACGCGTATAGTTTTACTTTTATGGCGCCAAGAACTAGTCATGCTTGACACGCGTGATCGCAGTTCACTCAAGGCCTGGGTTTTTACTTAGACTAGAGGTGGTCAAGTTTTGAGCAAGAGAAGCTTAGATAAGTGTGCATCTGATCATGTCATTGTGTGGCTTTTATGGTGGGGTTTGTTGAACCGCAGGTGAAAACTGAATTTTGAGTGTCAGGAAAAGACAGTGATTAATGTTACGGATCATTTACCTTTTCTTTCAGTGTTTACTGCCAAATTTAAAAAAAAAAAAAATGTTCTTTTGAACATCTTGACCTTTGACCTCTGACCTTTGACCTATCATGCTGAGGGTACTGGAGGCACAAGTTCCAAGGACTGTGCACCCCCACACCAAGTTTGGGGTCAGTAGTACCTTCAGTTTTGAGTGAGCACACGGCACACTTTTGACCCCAAAATTGTTGTTTGACCTTCTGACCTCGTGACCTTTGACCTCAGAAGGTCAAGTGTAAAGATGTGTAAAGTAGGTGTCCATCAGAAAGTTATGCGAAGAAATGAGGATCGTTAAATGTTTCGTTCAGCTTTTACAGCCAGATTTAAAAATTTGCTTATTTTGACCTATCGTGACCTTTGACCTCTGACCTTTGACCTATCATGCTGATGGTATTGGAGGCACAAATTCTAGGGGCCATGCACCCCCTCACCAAGTTTGGGGTCACTAGTACCTTCAGTTTTAAGTGAGTGCGCGTCACACTTTTGACCCCAAAATTGTCGTTTGACCTTCTGACCTCGTGACCTTTGACCTCAGAAGAGCAAGTGTCAAGTTGTGCCAAGAGCGCTTCAATACGAAAGCTATGTCAAGAAATCAGGGCAATTTACTATTGCATTCAGGTTTTATAGCCAGATTTGGAAAATTGCTTATTTTGACCTTTTTTGATGGTTGACCTTTGACCTTTGACCTATCATGCTGAGGGTACGTCAGGCACAAGTTCCAAGGACTATGCACCCGCCCACCAAGTTTGGGCTCCATCTTGTTCTTAGTTTAGGAGGAGTTCGCGACACACTTTTGACCTTGTGAATGTCATTTGACCATCAGAGCCTTTGACCCAAATTTTAGGCATATTTGGTCACATGACCAGGAAACAGGACCTTCACCACTCCATTTTGCCCCACCCTTGAGTAGCGGTTATAAAGCCCCAAATTTCCCTACCATGCATTTCCATGGTTATGGTTGCTATGGCGACTGGCAGAGGTAAATGTGTGCACTTTTCAATGGTAAACGAAGCACAATATCTCATCCCCCACATACTACGTATGTGGGGATGAGATAATAATAGGCCCTAACCCTATGAGGCTACGTAATTGTTGGCTATGTTACGTTCGGTCCGGATCATAGTAGGTTAATACTCACAGCCACAAACATGTAAGCTACTGTACACCTAGTCCGCAGTCTGCTGACCTAGTATTTGGGAAGCTTTGGGGCTTCCCATACTAGTTCAGGGAACAAAGTGTACGTGAGAACTAGGCCTAGGTACCCTAGGCTACTGTACACCGTACCCACGGACTTCTTATATACATGGACAGAGCATATTGCACTAACGTCCTATGCGTAAATTGTCGCCACCGTGTACGTACACGAATAGGCATACCAATATGGCTGCCTGCTATAGTCTTGTGTGTATAAGTTTGGACTTGCTCAAGTGGCTCAGTATCGACAAATTGTGTGAAAAAATTGTAATATTTTCGAAAGAATGCAAGCTCAGGTCAAATTCATCAAATAGAATGGAGGACTGTGATATTGTTCTACCATTCATACTGATATTTTGTCTGAAATGTAGCAGATTCATCGTCAAATTGGGCAAATGGTAGTAGCCCGGCGGCCATCTTGGTTAGCCTAAATTTGTTCGAACGGTGGCGACCGTATTGATTGCGCAATCCTCTGTCCATGTATTGAAGTCCGTGACCGTACCCTATACACTTAGAACCAAAGACACTATAGCGCCGTAGGCGCAAGACCGGTTACTCTGCCTCTAAAACCGTAGTACGTCATGGGGCGAAGTATCCGCCATTTTAGTAAGCAAACGCCGGGACGCTGATATGTACGTAACGTACCGAGAGTGTGTACGAGTAAGTCACAGACGACTGATTGGTCAAAATTGCAAAAATGGAAGAAAAATTAGTCACCTAAATGTAATGAAAATTATAAGCTTTTGTTGACGAAAGTTTAACCGTGATGTCAGAGAGTTGATGCTAAACATTGTTTATTTGGTACGTTGATAATTAATCAAAGGGAGATAACTCCAAAACCAGTAGCTTAGCCAGGATTGTGTCATGGGGGAGGGTTTTGGAGTACGACACGTGGGAAAGGTCTAAGGGGAGGGGAAAAAACGGCTATTTTAGGTCTCCAGATGCAAAATGGTGCAATGTTTGTGCCTCAAATGCAATAAAGTTTATAGTGATCATGTGTTTTTTGCAATTATTTTTTTCAAGGTTGGGTCATAGGGGGGGGGGGGTCACCCCCAAAACCCTCCCCGTGGCTACGTACGCCACTGTCCAAAACTACCGAACGGATTCATGTGCGGTTTTCAGCTACTGGTAGGGGAAATTTGCTCCATAATAGGAGCAGGCCATGGGCCAGAGGCACCCACGTCAACCTCCCCCCCCCCCCCCGCACAAATCTTTGACCCAATATTTTTTGGAAACCTTATGGGTCCCACACTTTCGATTTCACTCATTCAAAATGGCTCCCAAAAATGGCGGCAAAAATTATATTTTGTATTAAATAATAATATTTAAATATTCCTAAAAATATTTTTAAGGCATCGAATGTTAAAACTTGGTCATATTTTATGACAAAACTTCCAAAATTAATTTTTGAGACTATTTTGGTGAGGTTTCGGTTAACCAAGACGGCGGAAAAACCAAATAGCGGCCAGTGCAATAATTATGCCAATATAACATAATAATAGTAAAAATATTCATTAAAAATACTTTTGAACACAGGCAAAGTTAACCTGTGTCCATTTCCTATTGTAAATATGCAAAAATTTTTCTGGACATTTATTTAGGATCTGAGTCAACCAAGATGGCGGATATAGCAAAATGACCTGTAATGTTAAAATTTCTATATATCACAATCATAGGGAAATCATCCTTAAAATTATATTTGTAACAGTTGCTCTTTATATTTGGCCATATTTTGTGCCAATTAATTTGAACGTATTTTTCAAAACATTTTCTTGGAATTTAGGTCAATTAAAATGGAGGAAAAAGCAAAATGGCGGTCAGTGATATTTTATAAAAATAAGACAAATCATCCTTAAAAATATTTGTAACACCTTTAAACCTAAAATCTATCCATAAACTTTTTGAACAGTTATAACAAAAAATGGACAGAGTTTAGATGTAAATGTGTTGAAAATATTTTTAATGATTACAAGTTATTATCTATCATTATGCTACATTGTTACTGTACCATAAGCAGCCATTTTGCTTTTTCCGCCATCTTGGTTGACCTGAATTCCAACAAAAATGTTCTAAAAAACATTTAATTATTTGGCATGAACCATGACCATATTTTAAGAGTCGGTGCGTCCAACATATTTTTCATGAATATTTTTCACATTATTTTAATATATTATAATAATTACATGGACAGCCATTTTGGAAATTCCGCCACCTTGGTTAACTGCATCTCACTAAAACAGTCTCAAAAATTAATTTTGTAATATTTGTCATAAAATATGACCAAATTTTAATAGTCGATGCCTCAATATATTTTCAGGAATATATTTAGTTTTGATATATTTTAATACAAAATATTCATGAATTTTGCCACCATTTTGTTTTTGGCAGTAATTTTGAATAAGTGAGACCCAAAATATTTACTGTTTGTACTGCGTTCAGGGGACCCTAAGGTTTCAAAAAAAATATTGGGTCGGAGAGTTGCGGGTTGGGGTGCCTTGAGGTGCTTCTTGCCCATGGCCTATAATATATGTAGTTTTCATTTAGTGTTGGACTGTTCTTTGAATAAGTATTTAAAAGAAAAGTCTAACACTAAATGAAAATACCAAACCCAACAGTGAAACTCCCATTGACGTAGCATCGTTGGTTATCGAGATATTGATTTTATGAACGTCAGGTCAAAGCATTTACAACACGCACCGTTTTTTGCGTTCCATACGATGCATCAAAGCTGCTTACTAAAATGGCGGACGATCTGCTCCATAGCATACTACAAAAATTTGTGTGCACTTTCGTGTGAGTAACCGGTCTTGCGCCTTACGGCGCTATACTGTCTTTGCTTAGAACTACAACTACAGATCTAGGCTAGGCCTAGTAAATACGCTTAGAACTGTCCTGTAAGTACTAAGATCTAGCCGGCCTTATAGTAAATATATACAAAACACAACTTGGAATAGGCTAAATATTTAAGATTACTTGCATTTCGGTCGCTGATTCTGTACTCCTGTAGATTCACGTTTCCGATGACCGCCCCTGGCAATTTACGAGGCACGCACGCACAGGCTAGGCACGGCATAAACACTATAGTGAGTATTCCGTGCACGCATCTTCGTTGTTTCATGTTTAGGCGGCGCACCGCCATTAATTGCATTCACCTGTTATTCACCTGTGTGCCACCTGACTGAGCAGATGGCTTGTAAACGCCTTACGGGGAAGGGAGTCAGTGACATCGCCAGACTTTTCCAAGTGGGGGAAGGCACGGTGGAGGCGCACCGACACCAAAATGAAGGACTGAACGCTGCTGGAGGCGTCGTAGAAACGCGCCTCGCTCATGCATGCGTAGGCCTCTAGGCCCGGGGCAGGGGTGGTGCGAGCCGGGGGAGAGGGCGGGGGAACATGGCCCCCATCGGGGAAGACTGCCCCCCCCCGTCGGGGAAATTTTCCAGTTTCGTCGGGGAGCCTTAATCCGTACGTTAAAATATGAAGTCCCAACGACCTTCAGTCGCCCCGACGATCTGCTTGATTTTGCTCACAGGAAGGGCAGATTCTTTATAAAGACCCCAAATTTTCCAATTGTTCCTACAAAAAAAAAAAAACCAAATTTTTCAACTGTTCCTACAAAAAAACCCAAATTTTTCAATTTTCTTCCATAAAAATCCAAATTTTCTTTAGTAAAACTCCCAAAAGTTCAATTTTTTAATAAAAAATACCCAAACATTTTTCGGCGTTTTTAGTCCTTTTGGCCTTTGTCGAGGCTTCGGGCTGCTGACCCCCCCGTCGGGGAGCTTGGCTCCCCTGTCGGGCAAATCCTGGCGCCACCCCTGGCCGGGGCCAACTGTATAGAGGGATTTCATTTCACGTCACGCGAGTGGGATTCCTAGGAACTGAAGGTCAACACCGACACACGCAGTAAGCGTATTTACAGCACACGCGCACGGATAACCGAAGATACTAATGTGACACAGTGCCAGTGGGCCGTGCCCTTCAAAACCACTAGAGACGTGCGATCTTGCCCTTCAAAACCAAAGACTGAGACGCGCGATCACGTGACGCGGCGAAACTCTTCTATAGGACCCCAGGGACAACGCTCCATTGGGGCCAGGGGACGAATTCCGCGGAGGCTCTAGGGTATTTATGTAAATTGTGACCATTAGAATGAATCAATTGACCATCTCCAAAATGGCACTGGATAGGCTTTAAACAAGCCACAAAAATAGAAATCACAATTTGACCGTTTTTGCCATTAGCCTTACTCGCACTCTCGACTTAATGGTGGTAAATTGGTACTACGGATCATGTTAAGGTTTGCAATGATCTTTAAAAATAAATCCACTCATGCGTGTTGATCACAACTAAGTTCCAGGTATACCACCAGTAGCGTAACTAGGGTGCTTGAAGTGTGTGGGGTGGGGGGGGGGAATGAATGTATGAATGAATGAATGTAGGACAGAATTTTCCCGACAGGGGGTCGGGCCATGCCAGCGACCCCAAGTTCCGTCAGCTTCTTTACCGAGGGGGTGGTGAGAAGTAGATATGAAAGTGCCTGACTATCCCATGCCATTGCAGGGCATATTTTGCTCAATGTCACTTATTACAAGAAGAGCCGACTTGAACAATGATAGTGTTCTTTTGATTTTGAATCGTGAAATTGCAAAGCGCGCGAAAATTTTTAGTAGGCTTACACTAAAAACATAGGCCTATGTAATTAGTAAGAACAATAAAGAAAAAATAATAAAAACTGTAGAGGTTGTAGACCCTGTCGGGGATAACATACATTGTGTCGAAAGCACCTGGACTGCCCGATGGAATAGCCAAACTGCTCCATTAGTCGCTCACCAACTAACCCTAACCGCATGACACACGAGAGATCAGCAAAGAGCTTTGCGATATGGGATGAAAATTAACGACTTCTACATAACCTGTATGCTCTGCCTACATGTTGCTTGGTAGGGTGACAGGACTTATGTTATCTAGCTATGTGGAAAGGAACTATTCAAGAAACTAGAGTGACCCTACAGCGTGCGTAGCCTGCCGAAAATTTGGGGTTCTTACAGTATTAGAGAAATTGTCCTCTTGAGCAAAGACTGGTAAACCGTCGGGGAAACTAGTCGTCGTTAATACCGGGCGGATGTACCGACAAGATCAGCAAATGTACCGACAGACCATCCGAAGAAGCCAAGTGGGGGGGGGGGACCGCCCCTGCCCCCCTTCAGTTACGCTAGTGTATGCCACTGAGGCAGGGGCGTCAATCCGTATTCAAATGTGGGGGGGGGACGGGGGACATACATGACTTAGCACAAATTAATACCTTTGGTTTTGAAGAGGTGGTGTCTTCCTATAGGCCCTTTCCTCCCCACCCCCTTATGATGACTGACGTTGTCCTATTCTAATAAGAATTATCATTTCAAAGTTAACATGACCATCATAGATGATCTGCCAGGTGAAATACACGGAGTCCACGGAATTACTTCAAGATGTTATTTTCATCATGTCCCAAAATACCTGAAACAACGCTTCGCAGCGTGGATTATTGTCGGAGATCATGGACCCGACCAGGCCCGTTGCTAGGGTGATATATTTGGGCGTGTGAAGGTCCCAAATTCCGACCGGCTGGATGTTTTTTCCAACTGAGTGGAGGCGTTTAAATTGCACTTTGTTATGTGCTCTGCGTTTTGTATACAGCAGTGGGAATCCTTCCTTTGTCACTACATAAATGTGTCGTCCTGGGGGAGGGGTCTAAGGGGACACCCCCTCCCCTTTGAGAAATTTTTGTTAATTTAAGGCTGCTTAGGTGCAAAACGGTGCTATCTTTGGGATATTTTGGAGCTAATCGTACGCGACTGGAAAATGTCCATAATTTAGTGAATTCTAAATTTCCGACTGGCTGGATGTTTTTACTAACTGCAGTGGCGGCGTGTAAATTGCACCTTTTTTATTCACCCTGCGTTTGTATACAGCAGTGGGGATCCTTCCTTGGTCACTATATAAAGGTGTCATCCTGGGGGAGGGGTCTAAGGGGAGGGGGTGTAGCCCTCTCGTTTGAGAAAGTTTTGTTAATTTAAGGTTGCTTAGATGCAAAATGGGATATCTTTGGGATATTTTTGGAGCTGATCGTAGTATAGCAAAGGTGTGAAGGATTAGCAAGGGCGTTTTCAGAATGCTTTGTAGTCGTAAGTGTATTAACAATCACCATCTGCAGGCGCGGATCCAGAAATTTTGAGGGGGGGGGGGCATGATGGAAAATCTTACGTGCACCGAATTAGGTTCACCACGAGCGCGAAGCGCGAATTCCTACGCGTGGTGTCCAGGGCCTCGCGATAGGGTCCCTTCGGGGTCCAGGGGGCGAAGCCCCCGGAAGCTCTCGCAGTATTGCATTTTAAGAGCACAGAAATCGGCTCCAGTTCTTATGTCAGTGAGATTTTATACCTTTTCATGTTGCATGGAATTTGATGTGTATGGCTCAGTATAAGTTACTATATGTACCTGCAGAAGTTCCGGACAATCTAAGTTATCTTAAAACTTACACGCCAACATTATGAGCCCATGCAGGTAACTTGAAATGATTTTGCCATAATGAGTGTTTTATTTTCGTTATACGGTATTCAGGTATAAGGACGTCAGATGAAACAATTGCCCGCGAAAATTTGAATTTACATTTTAAACCATTGCTATTACAAACTGTGTCAATTCCCTTTATGTGTGTCTATCAATTAGAAGGTGGGTTCGATACTAATTTTTCAGTTCTCATAAGAAGAGGAGGTTGCTTTACATCCTTACAATGCTGGCTCCTCTGAAATCACGTTTATGCACATGAATAATTGGCTTATGGTAGAACCCCACCGATGAGTAATGCGAATACTTTTGGGACCTTATTGATAGTAAAAGGAGTTATTCAAGGCTAAAACTACGCATATCAAGCGAAAATCAAGAAATATTGAGAAGACTTTGCAAAAATCGTGAAAGATGTCAAATAACTTTTCGTAAAAAGTGATAAAAATAAATCCATCACTCAATAAAAACATACCTCTCTCCGTAAGCGTAAACAATTGCGCGTGAAGCACGCGGAAAATTTTCGGTATAGAGCCTCCCGGGAGCTCTGCATTAATTGTACACTAAAAAGGGGGACCAACAGGACTCTCACAACCTGACGTCCATATGGGAGGAGAGATGATATATCACCTTCTTTATGGATTTCTGAAGGGTATACCCTTCAGAATCTATGACCGATGGTGCCGGCGGGAGTTGGTGATTGGGGGAATACCAGGTAACTGCTAAACCGTGCCTTTTTAGGCAGTGGGATTTTGTATGCGCTATATACAAGAGTGGGAGAGCCTTTTCTTGTTAGTACATGAGAGTGCAATCCCAGGAAGGAGTTTACCCTCCCCTTTGAGAAATGTTTGATAATTTTAGGGAGCCTATATGCAAAATGGTGGTATCTTTGGTCATTCTAAAGTGATTGTATGTTTAAAAAATGTCCACAATTTAGTGAATTCTAATTTTCTTTCAGGTGAAAAAGGGGAGTAAGAGACGGTTAATATATGTCTTCAAACCTCCTAAAGTCCCAGGAAAAATCATGGGCGTGGATCCATCTCCAAAAGTGTGTAGGGGGGGGGGCTTTTCCACATTTGTGAATCGCCGTCCTGGTGGAAGAAGCAGTGGTGGTAGCCAGAATTTGCGTCACTGGGAGGCAATAAGTTTTGTGATCGTCGGCATGGGGGAGGGGTCTAAGGGAAATTTTTCTAGAACTGAATGCCCTCAGATGCGATTTGGTGCAACAAAAGTGTAGGATTTTTAGGTTATTTTTCTTCTAAAAATTTCGTTTTCCTAGGCATGATTGCAGTCTGTTCTACCATTTTTGAAAAAGTGAGGGGGACTTTTTGATGATGTCCCCCTTCCAAAAAAGTGAGAGGGACGCGTCTCCCCATTCCCCATGATCCACGCCCATGGGAAAATTGTACACGCAATTAAACTGTACCTGCGTGGAATCCACAGAAACATCTTGGACTATAATAAAATATTTCCTTTACATTTAAAAGGATATCCAAGGTTGACAGAGAACAGTATAGCGCCTCCCGGGAGCTCTGAATTAGTTACAGTATACAAAAGAGGGACCAACGGGATTCTCCCTACCCGACATCCATATGGGAGGTGTTACAGTTTCTGTAACACAGATCAGTTTAAACTGGACATGCTATGTGTATTGGGTAATTTAGGAGAACGGCTGTCGAGTTCTCTGCATGGTACAGTGGTCAAGAAGGAAGGCATGATACCATGATTTTCGGGGTTCTGGGTTCGATTCCTCTTGTAAAGAGGGGGGGGGGGGACGGTATCCCCAGGCCAACCTGGATCCGCGCCTGCACCATCTATACCGATAATGGCTTCGGCGAAGCTCGGTAAAAATAATGGCTTCGGCCACGCTCGGTAATAATTCTTGTAAAGTGTTTAACGGCAACAACGTACTTTCAACCTTCCACAAGGGGGGGGGGCACCGGGGCGGCGCCAGGGTTTTCGATAGGGGTGGCAAAGCATGCTGGGTCGGACCCAGCTTTATTGTTTGGAGGGGTGCAGGCATTGAAGACTTCCGAGCCTCACCCTCCCCGCCCCCCCCCCCCCCCCCTCCCCCCCCCCCCCCCCCCCCCCCCGCCCCACCCCCCCCCCCCCCCCCCCCCGTGGCAGCACCTGCGTTTTGGCGTTTTCATTTTCTTCGACTTTATTTTTCTCTAAAAAAAAACCTTTTTTGTCTGAAATAAATACGAACTGTGAGAAGGGTTGTTTGTCTGTCCCTCCAGATGGCTGGAAATGGCACTTCCCGAGTGTTCTAAGCTGCATGTACCCAGCCTTGAAATATGGATCATATGTCTGCAATTTCTTAATTAAGGAGAAAAAATAAATCTAAGAAAAATGGTAATACATATTTCTAAGCGGAGCGCCACCATCAGTTGGCGCGGAGCGTTTAAGAAAATTTTTGACTTTGCAAACCCTCAAGATGGCCGGAAACGGCACTTCCCGAGTGTTCTAAACTGTATGTATTCATCCTTGAAATATGGATCTCATGTCTGCAATTTCTTAATTAATGAGAAAAAATTAATCCTCATTATGTAATTTTTTCTTGCTTATAGAAAAGCCGAATCACTGAGGAAGAGTTATACGCAAAATTGAATTTTATAAAAGGCAGAGGAATCATAACTCTTATGAGATAACATTAAACTTTTACCTATAGTTTTTCGAGTTTTTGAACCAATGATGTAACCAAATTTGCAAGCTAAAGTAAACTTTACGCAAACAGGAGTGACGTCATTTCCTCACATTAATAGACTGAATTATGTGTATCGTTAAATTTAAATCCGATTTAGTGTCCTTCATAATCGTATGGTATCATTACGTAATATGCATAGGAGATATTGAAATTTTGCAAATTGCACCCTTAAGGGTCTGTAAGCCAAAACGATTGAAAGGCACAGAAAAGGCTGAAAGGGAGAACTGCTCATCAATGTGAGAATGTGAAATCACTCCAGCTTGCTTTGAGTTCACTTTGCTTTGAAAATACAGTTAAATCAGCTTTTTATGTTGAAAGAAACGCACATAGAAAATGCATTTTTGTGGTCTACAAAGAACTGCCAAATTTTAGCTAAATTTAAAGTGTACCTAAAGGCTAAAAATTCAAAAACATATGTTACAAAGCTTGAAAAATGAATCCAAATGGTCTAACTGCCATCTTTACAGGAATTCCTGAGCTGAGATATATAAAATGTTGGTGCTTATTCAATTTGAAATGGTAGATGGCGCAATAATTTGTGGTGTCATTCTTGTACTACTCAAATTACGTTCTTTGTTTTCTTTATTTTTTCGAAAGCCTCTGCACCTTGTGCCAAAATGTGATCACTTTCTCACTGTTATAGGGTGACTTGACTATACAAAACCTCACCGTACAACAGTTATTTTTGCAAGGTTATATAAACATTTCAATTTCAAAAGGAAACAAAAGCAAGTAATGTGAGTTTTACAAGATGATCATCACAAATTATTGCGCAATCGACTATTTCAAATAAAATGAATAAATTTTTAACTTTTCATATCTCATCAACAGGGTGAGCTATGAAAATGAGAGCTGGATGAGTAAAATTCGTTTCCAACGTCTAAAATATATATTCTTATAATTCTACACTTTAGGTCCACTTTAAACTCCTAAAATGAAACGTGCATGTATGGGATAAGAGACAAAACTGATTGCAATTTGTTTTATTGCAGTATTATTTATGTAAAATTTGGACTTAAATCTTAAGAATGAATTCACAGGCAGAGGTATAAATAATTGGTTGGGTGGCGTCACCAGGGAGGGAGGAGGGAGGGAGATACTGTACCGAACATGCACAAAACTTGGACCAGACGTCGACCGAAAAAGGTCCCCCTTACGTATTCGTTACTTATCCGCTAAGCTTCCGTTTTATCATTTTCTCGTGCGTTTCTCATACTGGACTTCTCCGTTAGTATCCGTTCGTCTCCAGTGATTGCTATTGCTCACCGGATCATTACCGGACAACAAACGGATGAAACGTGAAAGTACAATACCTGTACTGAATGTTCGACGGATACTAACGCATAAGTAACGGAAGCGTAAAGGAATAGAACTGACAATGAACGGATAGGTAACGTACGTTTAACTGAAGAAACTAAAAAACACAGGCAAAGAAACGTATGGGGGACGGACATAGACCGAAGATGCAGCGTACTTAAATCCTGTCCCCTCCTCATACTATAGCTTAACAAACGTTTTTGCCGTTTTTTCTTGAATTTTTTGGGTGCGACTGATTCCTTCCCCCTGCATCCGCCTCAGGCATGAGATGAGTGATCACGGTTCTGAGGGAGGGGTTAAGGGGAGGGGGTGTGAAAGATTTTTCGACTACCTTGAAGCCTTAGACGCAATCTGGTACAATATTTTGCATCTTTTGAAGTCATATGTTTTTTCGAGAAATCTATTTTCTAGGTAAGTAATCCAACGTTCTTTACTTTTGGCCGACTACAGTTTTCTAACTTTGTTGCACTTACCGTATTGTCGACGATTACATAACAAACGGGCAAGGGCGGCGATTTGTGTTGGCTATTGGGGGAGGGGCGCAGAATGGAAGTTGCCATCGAAGCGGAGCCATCATAGTTTTGTGCGAAGCGTACAAGAGAATTTTCGCCCTACAGACCCCCCAGACTGCATGAAATGGCACTTCTCGGGATCTTGGAGGCAGTTTTGAACCGTACGATACTTGATAAGTGACGACTGACAGGCATGAGCGTGTGAACGGGTTTGGTTGCGTTGGTATAGAAGCGGAGCTCCACTAACATTTTTAAAATGTTGCCAAAATGGCTTCTATATCGCAATTAAATGGTCCTTCTCAGACCTTTCAAATTGCACTGAAGCCATCTTGATATGTGGCATGATTTCTATTGGCTGGCGCGGACTGCGCCGATAAAATTTTTGCCAAAACAGCTCTCATATCGCAAGAAATGGCCCTTCCAAGATCTTTCAAATTGCACTGAAGACATCTAGATATGTTAAACGCCTCATATATATTTTCCCACTTTCACGAGACTGCTCCCTCTGGTATAACCTTCCCTGCGTACCAATTTAACCATTTTGTGATTGTTGTGACATGATTGAACAATGTACACGGAAGTGAAAATCCTACCCCCCCCCCCTCCTCCACTGATTGGATACGATACTGCACTACAGACATGTCACTGCATGTGTAGGGCAAGTGCACAACTAGAGCTGGTAGGTCCATGCGTACTGGATTTACACACTAAAATATGATGTAGGCCTACTTCTCCGTGAGCCACGGTCGTGAAGGTAGCCATGGAATTCAAAATAGATACCACATTCACGCGTAGTCCGAGAATTTACAGAATATTGATAAATACGTCGATCAAATACGGATTTGAATTAACTTTTAATCACTCAAATCAGTCAGTTTAGTGTTGAATACTATGTTTTGCTTGTTTTCAAATAGACAGTAATTTTCACAGAATCTCGCTAGGGGATATACTGTATTTTCGGCCCCCCTATTGTTTACGCTACTAGGTATTAACTCAGAGAGAAATTCAATCATGGGTCTTCTGGGATGTAGAAGGGGCCTAAGTGTAAGCTCTCCGTTGGATGCAGTAACGGGCGAATGTACAATGAGTTAGACAGAGAAGACAACGCGCGCGAAGCGCGCAAAATTTTCGTGGATTTACACCGAAAATGTCCTATATGCGACGGATAATGTATCACAATACTTTATTCCATGATACTGTTACACCTCACCCCACCCCCTACAAAATTATGTGTCTTAAAACGTTATTTAGACAATTTTATTTTTTGGGTCAAAAACCATAGGGGGGGCAAATGCCTGCCCTGCCCCCCCTGTGGCACCGCCCCTGGGGGGCATGCATTATGTTGTGTGACCGCTGGCCTGGGGGAGGGATCTAAGGGGAGGGGGTGACCCTTTGAAATTTTTTGAAATATTAGGCGTCCTTACATGCAATCTGGTGCCACATATGTTACCTTTTGAAGTAAAATTTGTGTTAAAAATTTACGTATTTTTAGGAACTAAAAAATTAGGCATCAGTGAGGGGGACATGGCCCAATGGGGTGTCCCCATCCCCTTTGAAATTTTTTGAAAAATTAGGTGTCCTTACATGTAATCTGGTGCCAAATATGATACCTTTTTTAAGTAAATTTGTGTTAAAAAATTTACGTATTTTTAGGAACTTAAAAAAAAATCGGAATCAGTGAAGGTGGGCATGGCGGAATGGCCCTCCCCTCTGCGTACGCCACTGATTGAATGATCCCATATTGATGCAAGGCCCCTACAGATGTCTGGAGATGTACGTCTGTTTTCGGAAAGTGTTGTGATCAGAATTGTTCCATGTATAATTACCTTTTTAACGGTCATGAGAAGAAGTGCAAACCGTGACGCATGCGCGCAAAGCGCGCCGAAATTTTGCCATTAAATAAGATTTCCCTGACGAAATGTACATTCAGAATCTGCATCAAGACACTTAAAGTGTACCTAAAGTCTGAAAATTCAAAAATATATATTACAGAGCATGAAAACTGAATTCCAGTGGTTCTATTCCCATCTTCACAGGACTTTCTTAAGCTGAGATATAAAATGTTGAAGTTTATTCACTCAATTTAAAAAGGTAGATTGCGCAATAATTTGTGATGTCATTGTTGTACTACTCAAATTACAATCTTTGTATTTCTTTGTTTTTCTGAAAGCCACCGCACCTTGTGCCAAAATGTGATCGCGTTCTTACTGCTTTGGGGTGACTTGACTATATAAGCCCTCTCTGTAAGGCATGTCATGCAAGAAAACAGGAAGCGGTCAAGGTCATATAAACATTTTTAATTTTAAAAGAAAACAAAGCATTTAATGTGAGTTGTACAACAAGAATGTCAAAAATTATTGCACAATGAACTGTTTGGATTTAAGTGAATAAATTTTAACATTTAATATCTCAGCAATGGAATAAGCTATGACAATGGGAGTTGGACCAATAAGATTAATTTTGTAACCTCTAAAATATATATTTTTGAATTTTTAGACTTTAGGTCCACTTTAATTAACAATTGCCCAACAAACCTACATGTCACTCAAAAAGCCAGTCAAATAGAGCCACGACACTACTCTTTTACGCAAATGTGGGGGGGGGGACATTTGATATTGTGTCCCCCACCCATCGAAATGTGGGGGGGGGGACATGTCCCCCGTCCCCCCAGGATTGACGCCCATGCACTGAGGGGAAGCCTTCATATACGAGCATCGAAGGTGCATCTACGGCTGCGGATTCGGGCAAACGACACACAAGAATAGCTGCGCTGACCGGAATCTTGAACTGGGTATAAGCGCAGTGGGGTACCTAGGACAGTGGGCACCTGAGGCGAATTCTTCCTTGTCACGTACCCACGTAAGGTACCTTCCTGGCAATAGGTCAAAATCGAGTTTTGTTCATGTAAGGTAGCTAAGATCATGATGCAAAATTGTGCTGTCTTTGCAGGGTAAAGCTTTTGAAATTGATTATTTGTTGAAAATTCTCATGATTTAGCGACTTTTTAGCTGTGGCATGGCACCCTCCGACGTAGTCTTGTGTTAATTATAAGACGATGGTGGTGTAATCTCTTAATGACGTTCCAATACAACTCATCATTCGTTCGTTCGTGCGTGGGTGCGTTCGTTCGTTCATTCATTATTCCTTCATTAATTCGTTCATTCATTCATTCGTTCGTTCGTTCGTTCGTTCGTTCATTCATTCATTCATTTTCTTTTAGTGTTTATCACAGTGATAATTTGACGTGGAAGTCAGGGCGTGCTGTATAAATTAAGATCAATGAGTTGTACTGGAACTTTATTAGAAAATCAAGTTCTCTATAAGGCTGGTAGCCAGGGCAAAGCCTCCCCACATCCCACCCCACCCCAAACCCCACACACAAACAAACACGTGCACCTAAGTACAAAACCGAGTAAGCAACAAAAATCACAGGAGACAGAATGGAATGACCAATTGTAGGCCCCATCTGAGGGGGAACCTTAGCTCTGCCACCATTACACAGTTGTGCACATTTACACAATAGTACATAAATGAATGGTCATCGATCAGTTGATCAATGCTCTACCGGAAACGGATGTGCCCGAGGTGTGCCGATAAAAAACGAACTTCAAAGTTTTAACACGTGATATACAATAAATAAGAACTGAGCCCTGACTGTCTCTCAACGCTCGTGAGTAAGTACTAATAAAGGTGCACATGTGACTTGGTGTTCAAAAAGGTGTGAGAGCAGATCGAGGGCAGAGACCGTCTGATCTACCTCTGAAGGAACATACACATTGACTTGGTTAGGTTTTGAGTAGATGTGGAGCCCCCCCCCCCCCTCAAAAATGTGTCCCACATAAGTGCAGTAAGTGACAGTGGGGAGTTGAAAAATAATGCACAGGTACCCTTTTAATAATAGGGCAGACTTGAGGACCGTGGTGCTTGAATCAGTGGTCCACTTATTGCACTGTATTAAAGCTCTCCGAAGTGCGTTTCTCGGCGCGTTCCGTTCGCACCAGACGTGAGTATATTGCAATATCACTGAGAAAGCTTTGAGGAATTGTAGCCAGAACGCCATACTTAAAAGCCTTGGCGACCCTCCGGACTGTTCTTGCTGTTCAGGGGCGTAGCCAGGTTTCTGGTGTGGGGGGGGGGGGGGCAAAGTCGACTCATCGTCCCCATTCTTGACTGCCGTCCTGGGCTCCCCTTTTAATTTTTTGTTGCTGGTCTAAAAGGCAGCGTAGATGGAAAATGGTGCTACATTTTGATTCTTTTAATACTAGATCCCAGTGTTCTCCACAAGGGTTTTTAGAGGGGTGGCCTGCCTTCGGAGTGATAATGGCTGCCCCTCAAAAATAGTTGCTGCCCTCCAAATAATTTATCCACCCCTCTAAAAACACACCCTAAAATTTGTCCTCATAATCTATTTTAGCAATTAAATTCTATGGTTAACAAATGTCCACACTGCTTTCCAGGGGTGGCGCCAGGATTTCCCCAACAGGGGGGCCAAGCTCCCCGACGGGGGGCCAGCAACCCAAAGTCTCAACGAAGGAAATAAAGTGCCGAAACGATGTTTGAAGGAAAATTTTGGCGCGGGAAGCGCGCCGAAAATTTTGGGCTCTTTTTGGAGAAAATTTGAAAAAATTGCCGGCATTTTCCATGGAAAATTTGAAAAAATGGGACTTTGAAGAATAAAATTGGAAAATTTGGGGTTTTTATTGAAGAATTTGCCCTAATTTAGACCAAAATTAGTAAATCGTCGGGGCGACTGGGCGTTGTCGGGGACTACATATTTTATCGTATACATAACAGCTCCCCGATGAAACCGAAAAATTTCCCCGACGGGGGGCCAGCCTTCCACGACGGGGGGGCCATGGCCCCTCTGGCCCCCACGCTGGAGCCACCCTTGCTGCTTTCTTTTCGCTCTCCTTCATTTTTTCAACATCGCCCAAAATTCCCCAAAATTTCTGTAGGGGCACTCTGTCCCCTGCTGGCTATGCCACTGTCTCTGTTTTTCTCTTAAAATCAACCAGCTGCTATAACCATTATTATTGAAACGATACACAGAAGTCATTTCAGACTCATTTATTGTAAAAGGCACAACAAATTTTCAGCAATGACGTTGCCCTTATCAAGTTAAAAAAAACACACTACAGTTTGCTACATACAGTATTGTGAAGACAGTCTTACAGAGGAAGAAGCCTTAACATCTCCCAGTTTGAAGGCAGATGTATCAACAAAGAACCACTGGTACATACCAAGAGTAACACACTCACAAGCATTTTATGCCCCCAATGGCCTCTGGGATCTTGTCTTTTGCCATTGGCTAATGCGATCAGAGATAGTAATGTGCAATTCATAGATATTAACCTTTTATCAAGTAATTAACAAATAAAAGTAACTCGAACAAGTTTTGACTTTTACATTTTAATATTACCTAACCTTAAAAAGGTTGAATGCAGAACTGATTTTTCACATGATTGTAACTGCAGCTATAAATTTTTTGTTTTGTGGTAAAATGACTATTTACTGCCTTTCCCTCAAAATGTTTCATGGGAAGAGAGAAATAATATGTATTTATTTTTATCTGAAAGAAGTATCTCATTCAATGTTATTCTTATGATTTACAATTGATAAACTTAAAATTACAGTGAAGCATTTTCCTCTGCCTTTGATTTTCTCCGTACAGAACCTTCATTCGAGGTAGTTTTGTATGTGATACTGTATTCCAAAACATTCCAACATGATGATAACAGCTTAATGGAACAATGTCTGCAGTTTGAAGTTGTTTACTTTCAACAAATTAATAGAACTTTCATACTTTCTTAGACGTATTTATTAAAGATATGAAAATTAAACTGCCATCTTCATGACTGATAAAATGTGGAAAATATAACATGAAAAATTACATTAAGGTGATTATTTATACAATACTGATATAGAAAGCATTCTCCACTAGCATTGGTCCGCTATTATTTACAGATACTTAAATATATTTGTAGTTCAAAGTCACAAAACTTGACCCTTTTTGGGAATACCCCATATGAGATTGATACCCTGTATATACATACTGAAGACAATGTAAGTATTGTATTGTACTTTTGATTTCCTGTCCACTTTGAACTAGGCTGTTATTTCAGAACTATGAGCTTGCACTCAAATGGATATACTGGATAACAACTTGTTTGAACCATACAAATTTGCTCCCCAATCCCCAGTTTAGCTCTAAGATATTCACTAATTAACTGAATCGACACTAATTTTTTCCTCCAAAAGGTGGCTTTTGTGTGGAAGTAAAGGTCTGAAAATGTCTTGAAATAGTCTTTCAACTGATATATGATACATTTTTGTTTAACCAATGAGCATGGTTCAGTTAAAGAGTTACTGTAACATAACAATTCTTGTCCTTCTAGAACTGTTCCTTCACAAAAATTGATAAATAGACAAAACATACTTGTCTGGACAATGAATATTCAGTCTCCACTCCACCATTAAAACAAATTCTGCTGAGATCTAATTCATGAAATCAAACTTCTGAAAGGTATCTAGGGAACAATTTAGTATTTTTCCTTCTGTAGTGTAAAATCACTGAAAACCCTATAGTTATGCATACACAAAAGTGCTACACATTTTTGCATTTGTGTAGCAATTTGGCCAGCTTGTGTAGCAAATTGCGATGTCGTACTGGATAAATTATTCCATGGTATCTCTAACAGGCAACCTTAACTCAAACATACACATAAGGCTTTAACAGTGTATTGACTTCATCTATTAATAATAGCATTAGATTTGATTTGTTCAATGATGGCCTCTTGGTGTATTAAATAGTATTCCTTCTATACATTTAAAAACCAGAATGCAAAAATGTATTGAGGCTTCGATGATATGTTCTATTCCAAATAATGCCATGATGTCCCATAACTTTCAGTCACTGGCCAAATGCTATCTTAACATGTTGGAAAAATACAGTTTTTTGTTCCTATTTAATCTTAGGAATTCTTGGGAAATTTGAACTTTGACCTCCACTAAAAATAATAGGATTCACCTTCTTACCATAATGCATCCACATACTATGTATGAATTCTATCCAAGCTTCCTAACTGGAGATATTGTGTTAACAAGATTTTCAGAGTTTGACCCCCAGTGATCCCAAATGACCTTTGAACTCCACCAAAAATAACAGGATTTTTAGTCTTAATATAAGGATCTATATACAAAGTATGAAAGTTATCCAAGCTTCCTAACTTGAGATATAGTGTTAACAAGGTTTTCAGAGTTTGACCCCTGGTGACCCCAGATGACCTTTGACCTCCTCCAAAAACAATAGGGTTCTTCCTCTCATCGTACCACATCTACATACTAAGCATGAAATTCATCCAAGCTTTCTACCTCAAGATATTGTGTTAACAAGGTTTTGAGACTTGGATCCCCAGTGACCCCAAATGACCGTTGACCTCCACCAAAACTGATAGCATTCTTCCTCTTAACATAAGACATCTACATACTAAATATGAAACTTATCCAAGCTTCCAAACTTGAGATATGGTGTTAACAAGGTTTTCAGGGTTTGACCCCCGCTGACCCCAGATGACCTTTGACCTCCACCAAAAATGATAGGGTTCTTCCTCTTACCATAACGCATCTACATACTAAGCATAAATTCATCCAAGCTTCCTACCTCAAGATATTGTGTTAACAAGGTTTTCAAGGTTTGACCCCCTGTGACCCCAGGTGACCTTTGACCCCCACCAAAAACAATAGGGTTCTTCCTCTCAATATGGGGCATCTATGTACCAAGTTTGAAAACTGTTGCAGTTTTTGTTCTTGAGATATAGTGCACACAAGGTTTTCAGGGTTTGACCCCCGCTGACCCCAGATGACCTTTGACCTCCACCAAAAATAATAGGGTTCTCTTACCATAACGCATCTACATACAAAGTATAAAATTCATCCAAGCTTCCTACCTTGAGATATCATGCACACAAGGTTTTCAGGTTTTGACCCCCAGTGACCCCAGATGACCTTTGACCCCCACCAAAAACGATAGGGTTCTTCCTCTTAATATGGGGCATCTATGTACCAAGTTTGAAAACTGTCGGAGTTTCTCTTCTTGAGATATCGCGCACACAAGCTAAGCGTCACAAACACACACACACACATACACCCACACTCACACAGCCATACACACATACATACACACATACGCCATCATGACCGCATAGGTTTCTCTTTCATCGAAACCAAAAACTCCCGAAATTTGTGATAATGACTTCTAATTCTTTTTTTTTCCATTTCCCCTCCACTATTGGTCCAAAAATTAAGACCTTTCGGTAATTACAACTTCAAATGGTTTAGGCATGATTGTAATACCAAGGTCTCCTTCCAAACTTGGTGCAACAGTGCCCTCTGGTACCGAAAAGGAGAACTGGTGAAGCATGGCTGAGAAAAAGAGGAACAATTCTAGTTTAGCAAGAGACTCCCCCATACAGACACGACGACCTGAAATGAAGAAAGAAACATTGGACTATGAAATAATGGCCAATAACCTACCCAGAGGTACAGACACTAATGCCAAAAGTTACAAACTTGTTCACAGGTAAAAATTTGTCACAGATTGTAGATGTAATGGCATCAAATGCTCACGGTTGAAGGGTGTGTTGTTCTTTAAAAACAATCTTCTACGGGAGGGGGCATATCCTTGGGCCACCCTAAGCTGTAGATTCCCAGGGCAGAGTATTTATGATTCTTTGACATATTTTGCAATCATGCCAACATCACTGGTCAGACCCTCAAATCCCCTGTCCACATCCATGTTGCTAGAGGACCCATTGGCCATATGTTGCACCTCTTCAGCTCTCTCCACATGTCCCCAGAGTTGTTATCTGTACTTTAGTCTCTTCCGCAAACAAGCTTCCACCGACTGCAGTGGCCAAGTGGTTAGAGCATCCAGCTGGCAGCCGGAAGGTCTAGAGTTCAAATCCTGGCTGGGTCATACCAAAGACTTTAAAAATGGAACCTACTGCCTTTGTGCTTGGTGCTCAGCATAAGCAATGGAGTAGGGAAAACAAGCCAGTGAGCCACAACTGGAAAAAAGGCCGTGGTCATCTCGACTTGAACCAATTGGTTGGAAACTGGGATGTTAAACCTCATCTAACTATCTGCAAACAAGCTTCCAAGGCACTACTGACCACAACTCTATTATCAACCAGTAGAACTATTTGGCTTGCAAGGTATACTACAGGGACTATTGTTTGACATTAGACATGCACCACTGCACAACCTTTTCAGTTCAGAAAAGAGGGGAGAGCTAGGTGTGAGAGGATGACTCATGCTCTAATAAACTAAGTCAGAAAACTCACCCGGACAGGCACACCACCGGATTTTGAGTTCTCAGAATGTGAATCACATTAGTTACACCAAAATTAGCGGCATGTCCGTGACCAGATAACCCCTGACAATTCCCACCTATGACATTTACACCTCAGCCAACTGCCCCACCATAAAACTTGAAAATGACCTGGGTGGATATTGCATGGGGAAAATTGTCCCAGTGGGTATTGTCCCAGGGGAGTTGTCAGGGGGAAAATGACTGGGTGGGGTTTCCAGGAGCCATCCACATCATGTCAGATGCATAAAGACATAATCAAGACATGTTCTTGTTGGCAATTTTCCACCACATAGAAGAGGGGGTGGCTGAGGGAGGAGTCCCCTCTAGTTTGGGAATACTTGCAATTTCACAACTTTGACAAAAATTGAGATTATGGAACTTTTACATAGATTACAACATTTTTGTGAGAAAACACACTACAATTAACTCATTTTTACATCACAAATCCTGATAATTAAGGTGGACTGAAAGTTACGCATGTTCAAAGTTTCATTAATAGTCTTAAATGTACTTGGGTTAAAGGGTATTGTGCTATTTCTGAGGGACCTTGGAAGATTTTTTGGGACATATCTTTGTCAGCTGTTGGAAAACAAATCTTTTTCGAATGTAATTGTTCAAAAAATGATGTTGTTGATATTAACAATACTTTTATGAATGAGGTTGTAACTGCTTGGTGTAACGTTTCATTTACACAGCCCACTGAAAATTTCGGGAATCACATTATTTGGAATCATAGCTTTATCCGAATCAATAATTCAATTGTTATGTATAAACAACTTTACAGGAAGAACATGGTGCATGTAAGAGACTTTTTTGATCATGATGGAAGGCCACTAGATTTTCGTAGATTTATACATCATTTTCACGTTGATAGATTTCCTTTTTCCCAATATTTTGGTTTAGTTCATAGTATACACTGAAGTTGGATAATGGCTGGGTTTGATATTGATGACTCACATAATAATGATCATTTCTTAGAGAAAATTTTACGCATACCACATGTTTCCCAATTTATTTACAATTTACAACTTAAGCATAATGCTACTGAACCAACAACTGTAAAGAAATGAAAGGGGCAATTCGCAGATACTGAATCAAAAGATTGGGAGAGTTTTTTCAACATGCCTAGGAAGGTCATTTCAGATGTTACTTTACAGTATTTTCAATACCATTTTCTTCACGGAATAATAGTCACGAATTAAGCGTTTTATGTTATTGCCAGGGGGCGGATAAGTGGAATGTTGATAACCTTCTCCTTCTGTGAAATGAAACAGAAAGTCCTACGAACACCTCTTTTGGGATTTGTGTTTAGTATTACTTCAGCTTTTATTCTTGATGTTGAGTGCTCCGTCTTTTTACACGAAACCCGCGATCTTTTTTTCTAAGTATGACCTTTTCTTTGGATATGGGAAAGGTTTTATTCACCCCCTTTAATTTATCTAATTTTAAACATCGTAAAAGTTACATTGTCAATGCAAAAGACAAGACACGCGAGTTGCCAAAACTTGATGTTTTTGCTCAGAAATTTAAATTTGCATGTATTGAACATGTATAGCCCAACCAAAGTTGTTAAGAAAGAAAAAGGTCATTTCATAGGCAGAATTTGAAATTGAAGCTTTTAATGAGTGTAAT
>JAIZAY010000849.1:0-27766 GCA_029531755.1 Holothuria leucospilota | reverse complement strand
GGGTTTTCACCTCCTGAAATCTTGTGACCCAAAATGGCCTTTCACCTCCACTTTAAACAACTGGGATCACCTACCCTATATGGCTGTCCACATGCTAAATATGAACAATATATGAACAATCCGCAGGCCAAGTATGAGATCCCTCACAGTTAACTTCCTTAAAATATCATGTTTACAAGGTTTTGACCTTTTGTGACTGTCACGAGTATGCTTGGCACAATCTAAAAGTTCTTGCTCCAAGTCTATCGTGCAGCTGCAAAAATTTACTCATGAATATTCATTTGCTTTCTGCTTGCAGGACAAGGTTCGCTGCAGCCAGGGTCGAAACTTTAATACTCTAATACTCTTTGTTTGCTTCCATCAACTGCGACTTTGCTATACGGACATTCACTGGGTTTATATTATTTTAAAGTAGCTTAATTTGCATAAAATGCAGAATTTTGGGTGGTTTTAAGGAGGGCCAGGGTGGAAAATCTAGGGTGTGACAATTGAATTTCGGTTTCTGGTAATGAGAGGGTTGCTGTGTGCGAGACCGACAAGTCGTCATTGCAGGCCGATAGCCAGTTGGACGTGAAATGGTCCGTTGGGCGTTAGCCCAGCAGCAGTTGCTACGCGTCTTCGTGAGCTAGCTTGTAGTTTTAGGGGAAACTGTGGCTCCCCGCCGTCTGTCTTTACGTAAAAAATGTCTTGAACACCATCGTTGATTAAGCCTGCCGTTTTCCCTGTCAAAAGCCGGAAACCTAACTAAGTTCCGTAAGTTTTTAACTGTTTTAATTTGTTTCATAATGTTACATTTGCCAAAGTTTATACCTAGCGACGGTAAAATGTTATTTTTGGGTAGCATATGTACGAACAAGGCGATACTTTTATTTTAGAGCCATTACACTGAAGTCAGCAAGACAGAAAATTTGACGATAAAATATCGGTTTGTCTTTAAGGAGGAAAGCTGTACGTAGTTAGTTAAAATTAGAAGTGTGGATACTGTGTAAAACTGCCAAAAGGGCTTGAAATGTAAATATGTGATTAAGGGGTTATGTTGCGAACTCAAAAGACAAGGCAAAAAAAAGAAGACAAGTCACTTTAAAAAATGTTTTTTTTTGTTTTTTATATATTTTGGCTACGGTCAATCTTTAACTACCAAAAGAGTGTTTGTTCTGTTACAAATAGATTGTTTGGTACATACATTTTGTATTATTTTACATTTATTCCAGGGTTTTTATTTTGGTGCAATAAACTTAGATGACTGAAGGTACCGTCGTATTGTGTAGTCATTCGTCCGGTCGTGTTTGCTTTACCCTACCCGTGACAGTGACCCTAAATGACCTTTTAAATTCCACAAAAAAGATAGGGATCATGTACTCAATATTAGCAATCCATATGCATGGTATGAGATTCCTCACAGTTAACCTTCTTAAGATATTGTGTTTACAAGTTTTGACCTTTTGAACTCTTGTGACCCAAAATGACCTTTGACCTCCACCAAAACTAATAGGAAGTATCTCCTTTAACAATCCACATGTCAAGTGTGAGATCCCTCACAAAGGTTCTTCTTGAGATATAGTGTTTACAAGGATTTGACCTTTTGGCCTCTGGTGACTCCCAATGACCTTTGACCTCCACCAAACTTGATAGAAATCATGTACTCAATACGGACAATCCACAACCTACATATGAGAGCCCTCACAGTTACCCTTCTTGAGATGTAGTGTTTACAAGGTTTTGACCTCTAGTGACCTCAAATGACCTTTGACCTCCACCAAAAACAACGAGATCATCTACTCAATATGAGTAATCCACATGGTATGTATTACATCTCCCACACTTGCCCTTTTTGAGATAGTGTTACAAGGTTTTGATCTTTTGGCCTCTGGTGACCCCAAATGACCTTTGACCTCCACCACAAACAACAGCAATCACCTACTCAATATGGTCAATCCACATGCCCAAGTATGAGTTCCCTCACAGTTACCCTTCTTGAGATATAGTGTTTACAAAGTTTTAACCTTTTGACCTCCACCAAAAACAACAAGAACCATGTACTCAATATGGGCAATCCACATGGTAAGTAAGAGATCTCTCACACTTACTCTTCTTGAGATATTGTATTACGAAGTTTAAACCTTTTGACCTCTAGTGACCCCAAAAGACCTTGACCGCCACCAAAAACAATAGGGGTTCATCTACTTAATATGGACAATCCACATGGTATGTATGAGATCTCTCACTCTTACCCTTCTTGAGATATAGTGTTTACAAGATTCTAACCTTTTAACCTCTGGTGACCCCAAATGACCTTTGACCTCCACCAAAAACAACAGGGATCATTTTCTCAATATGAGTAATACACATGGTAAGTATGAGATCCCTTACATTTATCCTACTTGAGATAGAGTGTTTACAAGCAATTTCCAAGGTATTTCCCATTTGACCTCTGGTGACCCCAAATGACCTTTGACCGTCACCAAAAACAACAGGGATCATCTACACAATAAGGGGTATCTACATGCCAAGTATGAGATCCCTAGAGGTTACCCTTCTTGAGAGTGTTTACAAGCAAAGCATCACATACACACATACATACACACACACACACACACGGCATCACCATCGCATAGATTCCTTTGACTACATCAAGGAATCAAAAACTGCAATAATCAAAACTGGTGCACATGGCTGCATATGCCTGAGAAGCTGCTGGCTTTTGCATTTTTTCTAAATGCTAGCTGTTTCTGATTGCAATATTTTAAATTTACTTGATTTTTATCAGTTTAACTTTTGCTCCAAAGAAATCAAAGTGTGCCCTCAGTCAGATGCCTGTTTTGTCTTAAAAGAACCACAAAAAACAAGTAAATCTCAAAGATGTTAGTAACATTTCAAAAAAAAATACTTACGAGGGTAGTTTCAGAAGAGGAGATGGTCCCATGAAGAGGCAAGACAAAGTTGCAGAGTACAGTCCCAGTATCATCATTATTCGTGTAGTTCTCTGTAATGAAATGGAAACAGATGAATACAAATAACTGTAACGCATCACAAGTAGAGGCTGCATGAAAAGGGATAGGCCATGGGGCATTTGTTCAAATAAAAATTTGTTGCAGATGACATGCTATATTCCCCAAATGAGATCTTCTGCTCCCTCCCACCTGCTGGTGACACCACTAGAAGCATACAGGCTTAGATAACATTTGATCATAAAGTTTGCATGTAAGTTCTATTGGTATCTCTTCTTGATAAAGCAACTAGCTAGATTACAGTATGTTACATGTTGTTTCCAGTGAGTTAGCTCTGTCAGAGTATACTACAAGAATGTGACTTTGATGACGTAATATACCGCAGAGAGCTACAATCTTGGACAAAATTGCTGGGACATTTTCAGGACTGTACTAGGATATTTTCAGAAAGTTTTCCCCCACCCCTTGCTCAATGTTGATAAAAATGAAGGGCATACCAATTTCTTCAGCACAAAACTTTCATTCACCTTCAGCAACAATACAGAGGTGGGGGGGGGGGGTGGGATTTTCCCAGATAAATTTGTCCAGGATTGTAGATCACACCATACTACAAGACCAATCATTAATTAGTCATCATTGAATATACTTATGTTTTGTTTGGCATTTTAGTTTCCTAGATTCACATTTGAACAGAATGACAAAATTAAGCTTACTTTCTCATTACATGTGTAAATGGCATTCTGTATATATGTATTCATGGTTTTCTTAATTTTCTTTTGCCTTGCATCAGCTTTGTACCCATCATGTATTCCCAAAACACAAGCTCTTACATAATCATCATTTCACTTTTATTTCTGACTTGTCTGATGATTTCATTATTTTTCTAATCTTCACTTATGTTATCAGCTTACATCCATCCCATCAACTAATCAAAAATACACAGTGACTTAATAACTCTTACTGTGGTTGTGTTATACCATCCCCGCCTGTCCCCTACCCACTGACACCATTTCTTCAAGCTACTTATCAAATAAAATCTGCATATACATACCCACTTGTCAGCATAGTGTCCCCATATTGGTGAAAAGATTCCATACATGCCACCAATCAGGAGAAATTCAACCCCAATCAAGGCAGGTGATAAATTAAACTGTAGAATCAACCACAAAACTAAAAGTATTGGTAAATTCCTTGCCACTTGGCCATAATTTTAGTACTGTGGTTCAAGCTGACACAGATATGTCATAAAAAATATGTGTCCATAATATGAGTTTTATGCTATTAAAAGGGATTCAGTTGTTACACTTGTTATCCAGCAATATACTTCAAAACAACCTATCCTTCACATACACAATACTGAGTAGTTCATTCACTGTCCTTTTGAATATTGTTGCTGTTCTTCTATAAATCCTTTAGACTTGGCTGTTGGATCTGTGAAAGAAAATTTGCTCTGCAACCATCCACTAGTCGTGACAATGGTAACAAAGTAAAGCTTCTGTGATCATACTCTTCACCACTGCATACACCTTAATTGTAAATTTGTTTCTTTTACTAATTTAAGAACTGTCCAACTTGTAGTACTTTCAAATCTCTACCACTGTCAATTGAAATTAATTTTAAGCTGCTTCCCAAATTTAAGACTGCAAATTTTTACTTTTTTAAAGTTTAAAATTCTTTACAATTTTTCTTATTAAGTTTTAAATTAAAATCAAGTTATCATTCATTTTTGCTTAAAATTTTTCTAAGCATAACCCCATATTTATTCTACTGCATTAATCTTTGATTTTGAGATATTTTCAGAATTCAGCTTTGATTATGGTCTTTTTGATGTATTGTAAGCTACATGAAATATTCAATTGAAGTCAAACTTATTCTTAACTCATATACACAATGTCAGTCACATATTAAACATGACATAAATAACAGACAAATGTATAATGTAGAACAGCAAGTTGCAACTGCCTCAGCCAAGCTGCCACTGCCTCAGCAAAGCTGCAGCTGCCTCAGCAAAGCTGCGGCTGCCTCAGTAAAGCTGTCGCTGCCTCAGCAAAGCTGCAGCTGGCTCAGCAAAGCTGCAGCTGGCTCAGATGGTTTGTTGCTGCATACAATACAATTGCAACAAATTACTTAAAACCTGTCACTGTAATGTGTATTGTAATAATACAAGTCTGGAGCTGAAGCCTGGATATAAGCATGGCCCTTTAAGCACATACAGAGTAGATAACTGTCAACAAAGATTATTATGACATTGAAACAACAAATTCAAACTCAACAAAATTGGAGGAAACCCACCCCCTACCCTTACACTCCCATCCCACAAGAAGAATGCAAGAAAAGGGATGCAATCACTATTAGAAAAGGAAAGGTGAGGAAAGAAAAAAAGAAAAGAAGGTAAATGTCTTCATAGGTGAGGGATGATATCCAGAAAAACAAGAAGTCCACATACAATGTATAAAAGGTTATCATGCTTCCTACCTTGAGATATTGTTTATGAGATTTTTGATCTCTGGTGACCTCACATAACCACTGACCTCTACCAAAACAATATTGTTCTTCCAACCCAATATGATAAATCCATACAAGTATGAAAAGTGGCCATCATTCCTATCTTGAGATACCATGTTTACAAGCAATTTCCAATGTTTCAGAAGTTTTACCCTAGTAACTCAGGTAACCTTTGACCTCTGCCAAGAACAATAACATTCATCTTCTAACTATAACTCATCCACATACCAAGTATGAGAAGTATCCATGCTTCCTACCTTGAGATACCATGTTTACAAGGTTTGAGGTTTTAGAAGTCTGGTGACCTCACATGAACTCTGATCAAGCTCTACTAAAAACAACAGGGTTCTTCCTCTTAATTTGATAAATCCATATACCAAGTAAGAAAAACATCCATTGTTCCTATCTTGAGATATCTTGTTTACAAGCAGAGCATCACAAACACAAACACACACATACACCCACCCTAACACACCCATGCACCCTCACACACGCAAACGCACATGCCATCGTGACTGCATAGATAACTTTTGCCTTGTCAAGGAATCACAAAGTGTAAATGCTGACAAGAACTATTACTAAGAAGCATTATGAGGAAAAGTTGCCATGGAAACAGTAAGGTATGATTCACCTCTTCTAGTATACTGATTTACAGCAATGGAATTGGACCTTGATCACAAACCTTTTGTAGGTGTATTGACAATGTTGGATCTAAAAATGATATTGTCATACTGGCGACTAATGTCACTAGAAGTGCTGGGTGGACAGCTGGAATCCTCAGGACTTTCATTAGTGAACCAGCTTCTGTATCTTCAACACCTGAGATGAGAAAAATAAAACATGAAAGTTCCTCTCCTAACTTTTTTTCTTTTTTTTTACCAAACTGATAGTTGGAACCATATTTTTTCCAAAACTGGATACTGAAGGGCGAAGTCAATCATTAGTACAGTACCCTTAAAGGAGTTCTGCTTCTCAAAGGAGGTACATTCCCAAAGGGACCACAAGACTTAATAACAAGACCAACCTCTTGACCTTCAGACCTCTACATCATGGGTCTGTTGTCCATGGGTCCATTCTAGACTGGCTGAAAAGAACAGATACTACACATGATCTCAGCCAAAAGACCAAGAAGCGATTGCTGGCACCAAACTCTACCAAAATCTTGTTGTGAGATGTAAATCCAACAGCTAGCAGTAGAAGGTCAAAGACAGAGATTAATACTGCACAAGGCAAATACCATGGTTTGTACATACTTCTGAAGACAAGTGTCAGGTGTATGGGAAGACATTTCACAAGGTGAGCCAAAGGTTTCTCACCTTCGAATTTCCCCTAACTGGCCAAACTTGACAAGAATTTGCCCAACAAAAGGACACTTTTTGTCCTGAAATCAACATGTATTTTTGACATTTGCAGACCCCCATTATGCATCTAACCTTCTCAATAAAAATGGGAAGCACTTTTCAAACAACAAACATTTCACCCCAAAACATCCCATTTTCGCAGCATTTTGAGTAACTACAGTGCTATACACAAATTCTGTCATAGTGTATATATGAATTGTATGTACAAATGAAATTCAAGAACATTTTCATGATCACATCAAGTAACAGAATTCAAGCATTTTGAGTTAAGCTATGCAAGTGACCCATCTAAATTCATGGCACTTTTAAGGTTTTGAAGGCTGCCTTTTGCACTTAAAATTTGTAAGCCCCCCCCCCCCCCCCCCCCCCCCCCCCCCCCCACCTGGGCATAAGGAGGATATTTTCACGGATGTGATTTATGGAAATGTGATAAAAGTGTTTCATTCCCAACTAAATCTGAAATAAATCCTGGTATGGTGGGGCATCATTTTGGCAGCACATTCCAGCTTAAATCGATGTGAAGTCTCCTCATAGTTCATAGGTTTTGTACTCAGGAATTGTATTAAGTAACCTCCAAATGCCACTATCTTTACAAGTTTCCTGGCCCATACCTTAATACATATTCAAGCTAAAAGTACCACAAAATATCAGTTTAGCAAGGACTTATAAATGGAAAAAGTATTGCAACAGCCCTGCTATTGTCCAAGTGAGGAACTTAAGGGGGGGGGGGGTAAATTGAGTAGTGCAATAAACAATCCTGGAACGGTTTTGTTTTTCAAAACAAATTCCTTTTCTAATTTGATGTATCCTAGCTTCACATACTGTTATCTCACAGAAGAGCAAGAACCCCAGCTCTTTTTGTTTTAATAAAAATTCCACTCTATAGATCCAGTAATAACATTTTAATTTCTGCAGTAACTGTTTTGCTAGAATAACTTCACAGTACACTTAAAATTTACTAACTTACAAATTATGTTAATACTAAGAATTCCAAAATGCCCACACATTACTTCCTTGTCTGCATTGATGAAAAATTTGGAATCTGGGAAGCTTCATAACAGGAAATTTTTATTCTTGGAGGGAAATTTTGGTATTGAGGGAAAACTGTCTATTCTGTACAAACTGATGACATGCAAATATTGTGGAAAAATCAGCATCTTCTCCAGCCATTCATATACAGTATGTCTGTTAAACATTTTTGAAATGTACATTCTTTAAATACGGACTTCACTAATCTCTCAACTGTTATGAAGGAGTCTTTCCTTACACCATAGCAAACATGGACCATGCGTCATCTAATCCATATTTTGTGCTGGTTTTATAAGTTAAGGCAGAAACATATGCCATTTTGCCATAGACAGGAGCCTTTATAAAATCACTGAAAGTGCAAACTAAACTTGATGTTTATCGAGATGACAAAGCATGCACTGTCAAGGTTTTCAGGAATACCGTGGTTGGTTAGTTAGTTAGATGAAATTTAACGACACACCAACACAAAGGTGTTATATAGTGTCAAGCAAAGTTTAAATACGGTGCAAGTCCTTCCCTTTAGTCGCCTCTTACGAAAGGCGGGAAATACCGTGGGCATATTCTACAACCCCCTGCCCACAGGGGGCAATACCGTGGTACATCATACACAACTAAATATGTGAAATGAGCTAATGAAGTTATATGCATAGGCACAGAAAGCTTTTTGAGACTGGGGGGGAGGTGAACCTTGTTTCAGATTGCCATCCTGGGGAGGGGTCTAAGGGGAGGGGGTGTTGGACAAACTTAAAAGGAAAATTAGGTGCTGCAAATTTTTGACATTTCTTACAGAAGAGACAAGGGGTTTTTGCCCTTGGATCTTGGGGAGCAGAAGCATACTTCATCCCCCCACATTTCTGACTGCCAATGGTCATATGCCAGGGTTTTGTGCAAAACTTGATGAAAATGTTAGTTTAAACACTATCCTCAGTTTTGGATTTAACAAGTTGAGGGATATGACTAGGCATTTTGTACCAAAATTAGAAGTTGCCTGGTCATATAGTTTTGAAGCAAACCAGGCACTAAATCAGGTGGGCCATTGGTAAAAACACCTTGATGACTGCTTTATGTAAAGGCTTGAATACAGTCACATGATTAGAACTACAAATGACAAAACATTAGATTTAAATAAATATAAACTTACCAACTGGGGGGAGTACAAATATAATGATTACAACAAAAAGGAGGTTCAAAGATCCCAAAACAAGAAATGGTAACTGGTATCCACCAAGCTGCAAGAAAGAATCATAAGTTGCTTTGTTAATTTTGTGTATATAATATATGGACTTCCAGCAGTGGCATACCTGGGAATTTTTAAACAGGGAAGGGGGGGGATGTGGGGGGTATGAACCTCAGATCTCTGGAGAGCACAACTCCTCTTGCAACCTAGTCACTTGGTCATAACATCAAAAGTATGTTTTTCCATGGCCAGTATATTTTATGGGGAATATTCTGGAGTACAACTCTCATGTGGCGTGAGGGTACGCTCTCCCTCTCAGCTTCTGCAATTTTCAGTTGTATGAAATGGCCAGATCATCTTAAACATATGCATTTCAATTTTTTGAAGGGGTCTTATGGAAGCACACCTGCAGTATTTTTGTGTGGGGAGGGTCTTCTCCCCCCCCCCCCCCCCTTACAGTTATGTCACAGTTTTCTAGTTGTCAAAAGTATGTACTAAACTGCTAAGGATTACTTTTAACATATCACCATTCATGGCAATCTTAATTACCTACAACAAAAAAACTGAAATTAGCATACTCTCACAAAGAAATCAAAATATGCACGGCATCCTGGTTTTCCCATCACCTCAAACTTACCCCATACAGAAAGCCTCCTACTGGTGGCCCTAACATTAGACCAAGACCAGCAGCAGCCTCGTACAAACCCTGGAGGAAAGAATGTCAGATTACAATTAAGTCTTTTTCCTTAAAGCTATTGCACCATTATTTAGCAGGCAAAAGAAAAAAACACTTTTGTTAATAGTGTTAAAGCTCTTATTTCAAATATGAGAGTTATAAGTATTCCATTATTTGATCAAAATTGGCACCTTTCATGATCACAGATTACACATTACTAAAAATATGTTTTGTCAGAAAATTAATATGAAGTTACTGTAGTGTTACCTATTGCTGCTACAAAAAGATCAGTTTCCTGAGGGAACTTCCATGGAGAAACTGGCATTTATACCAACAATTGTTCCTATATCAGAGGACTACCAAGTGAAAAATGGGACGAAAAATTACTGCTTTTAGTGATTTCGTCCAAAATCTTCGAAAATCATCCTGCAATTAAAAAATGTCAAGGACAGTTATACATTCCAGTATTGCTGCCTGGACTATTCTACTGTAGAGCAGGAACCATAATAACCTTCCAGGTTTCTTTGTGCTATAAAAGAAACCACTGAATTGGTCCCTCAGCAATAGGCAGCAATAATTGAGGTAATAAATGCCCATTTTAAGGTAAAAAATGTTGGCCAATTGTGCAATGAAACATTCCTTTCTTCTTAACCTTGAAAAATCTTCCAAAAGCAATAATTTTTGCTACCAAAATTGTCCAAAAAGCACGGGATGAAATTGGAAGGCAAGATTTCCCCCCAAAAGCTTGATCAATAGTGCTCAGTCTAGTGTAGGGTACTTTTTTAAAAGCATCAACCAGTTCTGCAACCTGGTACAAATAATTCCTCAAAATTACAAACCCAAGTTAACTAGACACTTGGCTGTCCATTCCAACACATTTATATACTGTACAAGTGGCAGCTAATAAAGCTGTAAGGGAATAGAAAAAGAGGTTCATTCAATCACATCAAACCCCCCACCTCTAGCTATGCCCTTGATTTTGTGGATTCAGAATTAAATATCATCTTACATTCATCTTAGCTATGCGATGAGGAAAAGTATTGGCAATGATGGTCATTCCTGCTGTCACGGAGGCAGCACATCCTGCACCCTCGATCCCTCGAATGACGTAACAGTATACTAGGAATGTAGAAGGGTCACTGATTTTTGGCAAAAATCTGACAAAAAATAAAACGAACCTACAGATTATTACTGCCGATAAATGGCCTGCATAACTATAAAATGTTTTCTTACACTCTACCCCAAAGGCATATACTAGAGCAGGGTCCACTAGATGAAAGGTCCACTTGACTGAATGTTCACTGCAGACCTCATGTGCACTAAAACTAACCGTAATCCCAATCTACCTCTATGCCTAACTCTAACCCTTATCCTTACCTTTATCATCATCTTAATCCTATTTCTAACCCTGTTCCTTAATTATCCTAATGCTACTCCTAACCCTATCTTTAATCCCAAGAAGATTTTTGGTCTAGCAGACCTTTAGTAAACCTTCCATCTTGCAGGATTGCCCTGCATGCATACAGGTGCAAAGGGCATTTTACTAACTGGTCCTTTAATATTAAGGTGAAAACAGATTCAATGAATTAGTATACCCTGGTATCATAATATGTGAATGGCTCTTTTAAATCATTAACAACATATTTGCAACTGAACTGTTTAAAAGATGCAGAATGACCCTGTGGTTTAGCTTCAGTATGCCCTATTCATGTAATGAAACATCAAAAAAGACCTCTGTAAGAGAAATAAGGCAAGATTTGTTGGATTTAGCTGATGTGTTAAAACAAGAATGGGGCAACTGCTTGTTAACTTGAAGGTACAGTTCAGTTATGCAAAAAAAAAAAAAAAAAAAAAAAAAACTACAACTACAACCAATGGTTGGAACCTTGACCATATAAAATGTCTAGTTATTTTTCAAGAAATTCTCAAATGAAAAAGTTTAATGAATTAATGAATAAAAGCATTAATAAATTTTTGGACTGAGAAATCAGATCATGAAGTGAAAACTGACTATACATACCCGAACAACAAATTACACCCTCCAGAGACCCAAGTACCTGCAAGGCAAGTAAATTTTGCCCCCAGAACTGGAAGCTGTAAAGACAAAATTACCAAACCAGAAAGCCTAAGGGCTTAGTGATTCCTTGCCGAATGGGGATGCTTTGTTGTACTGAGGTTTATCCCTCAAATTTATCTACCTTGACTACAGTGTACATCATTTTATGATATTTTAGCAATTTCACCTCTGCTGACCTCACATGAACTTTGAACCCCACCAAATATAACAAAAAAGAAATATGAAAGTGTTTTGAAAGGAATTCAACTCCAATGGATCTTGGATCTTGAAAATTCTTGGGAAATTTTGTTTTTTGATCTCTGGTGACCCCTGATGACTATCTTGGGAATTCTTGGGAAATTTTGCTTTTTGACCTCTGGTGACCCCATATAACAATCTTGGAAATTCTTGGGAAATTCTGCTTTTTGACTCTTGGTGACCTCAGATTACGATCTTGGGAATTCTTGGGAAATTTTGCTTTTTCACCTCTGATAACCGCAGATAACGATCTTGCGAATTCTTGGGAAATTTTGCTTTCTGACCTCTGGTGAAACCAGAGGACAATCTTGGGAATACTTGCGATATTTTGCTTTTTGACCTCTGATGACCCCATATGATGATCTAGGGAATTCTTGGGAAACTTTGCTTTTTAACCTATAGTGACCCCGGATGACAATCTTGAGAATTCTTGGGAAATGTTGCTTTTGATCCCAGAGACCCCAGATGACAATCTTGGGAATTCTTGGGAAATTTTGTTTTTTGACCTCTGGTAACCCCAGATGACCTTGACCTCCACCAAAATTGATAGGGTTTTCCCTCTCAACATGGCAAATTTATATACCAAATATGAAAAGTGGCTGTCATTGCTATCTTGGGATATCGTGATTACAAGCCATTTACAAGATTTCTGTAGTTCAACCTCTGGTGACCTCAGATGACCTTTGACCTCTACCAAAAACAATAGCGTTCTTCCTCTCAACATGACAAATCTATATCCGCCATTCCTATCTTGACATATCCCAATTTCAAGGTTTTCGGTCTTTGACCTCTGGTGACCTCAAATGACCTTTGACCTCCACCAAAAACAATAGGATTCTTTCTCTCAATATGACATATCTATATACCAAATATGAAAAGTGTTGGTCACTCCTATCTTGAGATATAGTGATTACGAGCTTTTTGGCCTTTTACCTAAGGTGACCTCAAATGACCTCTGACCTTCACCAAAAATTTTAGGGTTCTTCCTCTCAACATGATGAATCTATATACCAAATATGAAAAGTGTCGGTCATTCCTACCTTGAGATAGCTTGATTACGAGCCTTTTCGGCTTTTAACCTGCAGTGGCCTCAAATGACCTTTAACCTCCACCAAAAACAATAGGATTCTTCCTCTTGACATGTAAAATCTGTATACCAAATATGAAAAGTGTCGGCCTTTGCTACCTTGAGATATCGTGTTTACGAGGTTTTCGCCGTTTAACCTCTGGTGACCTAAGATGACCTTTGACCTCCACCAAAAACAATAGGGTTCTTCCTCTCAACATGACAAATCTACATACCAAATATGAAAAGTGTTGGTCATTGCTATCTTGAGATATCGTGTTTACAAGCCGTTTACAAGGTTTTTGCAGATTAACCTCTGGTGACTTCAGATGACCTTTGACCTCTACCAAAAACAATAGGGTTCTTCCTCTTGACATGCAAAATCTGTAAACCAAATATGAAAAGTGTCGGCCTTTGCTATCTTGAGATATCGTGTTTACGAGGTTTTTCGCAGTTTAACCTCTGGTGACCTAAGATGACCTTTGACCTCTATCAAAAACAATAGGGTTCTTCCTCTCAACATCACAAATCTATATACCAAATATGAAAAGTGTCGGTCATTGCTATCTCGAGATATCGTGTTTACAAGCCGTTTACGAGGTTTTCGCAGATTAACCTCCGGTGACTCCGGATGACCTTTGACCTCTACCAAAAACAATAGGGTTCTTCCTCTTGACATGACAAATCTGTATACCTAATATGAAAAGTGTCGGTCATTGCTAACTTGAGATATCGTGTTTACAAAGTTTTCGGTTTTTGACCTCTGGTGACCTCAAATGACCTTTGACCTCCACCAAAAACAATAGGGTTCTTCCTCTCAACATGACAAATCTATATACCAAATATGAAAAGTGTCGGTCATTGCTATCTCAAGATATCGTGTTTACAAGCTAGGCGTCACATACACACACACACACACACATACACACACACATACATACACACACACACACACACACGACATCACCATCGCATAGATTCCTTGCCTGCCTTCGGCAAGGAATCAAAAACAAAATTATCTGTTTGATAATGCAAATATAATACTTGCACTGTAAACAAGGCTTCCAAAAGACTGGAAAAGGCAAGGGATAGCCCAGGCCGCCAAATATTATTAAAGGGTCCTAAAAATATTTAAAACTTTATGATCAGTGTCCTTTTCATCCACATGGGTCAGAACAGGTATTGGTAATTTTCCCTGTCCCAGTATGGCCATGGATGGTGCTTCTTACAAAGAAACTCTACACTGGTTGCATCAAAATGAACAAGTCAGGTGAAAATTAAATATTTATACGTCTGAAAGCAATCTCCACTTCTCAGAATCCACATTCTTGAAACATAAACTGGTAAATAATTTCAAACTTGCTGAAACCTTTTGTAAAAAATAATGTTCGCCAAACAGGATACCAGTCTTACAACGGCAATGTCTGTCTGCTCCACTTTTCTCCATTTTTTTTTTCTACTGCATTTTGAATTTTTATACCTTCTGTAACTGTTTATACTTTTTTCAACTCATGCTTATCCTTGAAACTGTTGTACTTGCATTGCTGTTCCTTACATGTGTCTATGGTACTTTCAACTCCAATGAGGAAAAAAAAGACTTTGTGTTTGATTTGGATTCTACTTTAACTTGACAAGGCATGAGAAATTGAACTAATCACCATTTATAATACATTCAGTTTAAAAGGAAGTTTGTTCCAAGTAAAGTTTTTTGTACATAATACCTGTGAAGTTCCTAAATTTAGGTGTCAGAAAGGCCTCATGCGGGACCCCTTTCAGGCTCTATAAAGTTTTTCACATATAGCACAGTGTTGCTTGCATTAGTTTGTTGGATATTTCATTGTCATTGAAACAATTTTATTTCTGTAGTGTTGTGTGTGCATACCATGAACACATCTTTTACATGAAGCTTTTGACCAGCATCTTTGCAATCTAAAAATCTGCTGACAGACTCTGAAAGTCCTCTATAAAGCTCATTCTTTACATTTCACAGTTTTTCATCCTGTTCAGTAGTATTTTTTATCTAGCATGATCAAGATACCAGAACACCCAACATGGATAAATTTCTCCATCATGCATTTAAAGAATAAACAAGTGTCAAGTGAGGTCTATAATATATTCCATCCTTTCACTGATCCAAAAAAGGTCAAACGGAATTTCAACTTCTACTGATGTCTTGGTAATTTAAAGGGTGAAAGTAGACATTTGAATCTGAGTCAGCATACCTGGATAAGGGTTATGCTGAAATTAAAAATTTTTTAACCTTGTTTGATCGGCTGTATTTTTTATTTAAAAACTCTTTAATTCATACAGTACACTGTGACTCTGTGGTAGAGTATGAATCACCACAAAAGATAGTTGTGAGTGAAATACAAAAACGTGGGTAGAAGAAAATTAGGAATCTGGGAAGCTCTTTACGTGGAAATTATGGTAGTTTGGAGAAAAATTTTGGAAATTGGAGGGAATTATGGCTTTTTTGTACATGAAAACATTTTAAAAATTGTGGGCAATTCAACAAGGCCACCTGGGATATATATTTTTCAAGCCCTGTATTACCAGAAGATGTGATTGGTAGGAAAAGTAAGTTAGTTACAAAGAGATAGGGCCCACTAGACTGAAGACCTGTCTGCTAGTCTGAAATCCACTGACTAGACTCAAGTTTGGCTACTGTTATTGCATGTACAGCTATTATCCTAACCCTAACCCAATACACGAAGAGGATGTTCAGTGTTGTGGACCTTCAGTCTAGTTGCCCCATCCATTTGGAAGGAAAGGTTAGGAAACTGCTTGATGCTGAGTTAAACGGTAACTGAGACATGATGGATGTAGAAGGCAGAGAACAATGAAAGGAAAAATGCAGTCCCCCAATTTGAATTAGTACACCCTGTTATGAATCCTAATTCAGAAATGGCTCCTATCAATCATACTGTGACCATATTTTTGTTTACTTATTTGTTAACTTCGTGCAGAATAACTCCTTGGTTTACTCTCTATATTTAATAATATTCAACGTTCTTTACTGAGACATATAATGAAAGATTCTTGTCAGCGGAATCAAAGATTTGTAAGATTTGTAAGATTTGGCAGGTTTTAAAAATAAACTTTGGGTGACTGCTTTTCCCTTTATCTATAGTACTGTAATGTTTTTAAGGGAGATTTTTCCATGTTTCAAAGAAATAGTCAAATTGAATTGTTGATACTTACGTATTTACCAAACAGCGGTGATGTAAGACAATTCACTAGGTTATACGTAGCAAAAATAAATCCAATGTGTACTGATGATATTCCTTTATTATCAGCCTTTGGAAAGAAAACAGAGAGAAAACAAAGAATGTATTTATATTCTTCACAAACTAGAGTAGATTCTTGTACAGAGTAACTTAAAAATAACCCACTGCATGCACAATCGGCCACCTTTTCAGATGCACATTCAGAGTAGTACTGTAAAATCTACTATTTTTGTTTGCATTGTGTTTTATAGAGGACATAAGCAGTTGCAGCAAACTTCAAATATTTTGAAACAAGAGCTAAATCTCACAAATATCCTCTTTATTTTCCCTTCCAAGTATTGTATCTTTCATGATACTTCAGGACATAAATATTGCTTTTTCAAAGTAAACCAAGGAGTTGCTCTGCATGAATTTCATAATTCAGTGAGGATAATTTATTGTCACATTATTCTTGAGAACCATTCATGAAACAGGATACATGGGTGCACTAATTAACAGGGGTAACTGCATTTTCCCTGTGATGTACATATTAATTTGAATGTCAGTCAATTTAGCAGCCAGCAATACCAGCTGGGCAGTACATGCCCTCGTTAATACTCAAGGGCATGCAGTATACTGTAGGTAGAATTTTCAAAAGGATCAAATGTACATGATAGCCACTCTGCCTGAGACTATTCAGTAAAGAGAAGTCAGAAGCATGCACCCCTGGGAAATACTTCAAAAGAACACCAATCATGCAATCTGGTGAATGTTATCTCAAAATGACAAACCATTGCTTGCCAATACTAATAGAACTTTCAGAGGGAGGGGCTAGGAGGTGATTTTGCTTGAACTTGACCTTACTGATCCACACTGCTGGGACACTGATGGTGTGTATACTGTACTGTACATACTGTATCTTTTACCTATCTCATTGTTCAAACATGAAAATAATTCTGTCTTGAGTTTTACCTGACCAGGGCCCTCAGTCGAAAAGAGTTACACTCAATGTTACATATTGGAGATCTTTTATGCAACAGTCCTATGTAATCAAACTTAAGATCGAGCATTACTCTTTAAAGGGAAAGGGTCATGCATGCATGATAAAGTGAATCTATTGACACACATATTATAAAAGTACAGAACTTCATTTCCAACTGTAATTCTTTAACAGTTTTGAAAATATTCTACAATTTTATACACCAGGATGCTTTTTTCTTGGGAAAGGAGGGGGTATGTGGTTTTGGAGTAAAGCAATGGTGATTGACCACTAAGAAACAAATTCCTGTGTTACTATAACTTACCTCTGTAGGAAAGAAAGGAGCAATGATTACTGATGACATGCACACAGCAATGTAGCAAACACTGACAGTTGTAAAGATGAGCATTTGCCGAGATGTTAAAGGAGGAACAGATGGCGCTGCCTGTGTGATCGATACATCTCCCTCACTGTCATCAGTTTTTTGCACAGAATTCATTATCAATCCAACAGATAAAATTTCTGCAACACAAAGATGTAGAAAAAAAAAAGAAAAAAAAAAAATACAAAATCCATGAAAAATACTGTAATGTCTGTTCCGTAACTTCAACTTTTTCTCCAGCAACCTGTGAAAGTTCCTCCTTGGTCGTTTGGAAAGGCTTGCATGTGGTTGGTAATAGCAATAAAGTCTGTGGTCAAAAAATTTTGAAAACCAAATTCAACACTACTGTAGGTTTGGGGATGTCCCATGTTTTTGGTGTAGCCTATGTACCTGCAGACCAATAGGTCACACTCTGAATGGAGTGGAAACCTCTATGATGACATCATAGCTGACACAGAAACATATACCTCAGAAGATGTACAGTAAGCTGTCAATACTAGCCTACCAATGCATATTAATACACCAGGAGGCTTACGTTACAGGTTTTTCAACGAATGAGGTACAACTATCAATATCAGATGCAAAGGAAAGCACCTAGAGAGCTAGTTGTATTACCACACATAGTAACAAGTAAAAAATAACATGGGTTTCTCCAAAACATGATTATTTTATGCATATTATTCACAAATCTTGAAAATTCCTATGGCGTCTCGATTCCAAGGAATGTGGAATTCTGACCAGACTCCAGTCCATGGACTACTGTATCCCTTTGGTAGAGACTATCACCCCTTTGGTAGACCAGTGTTCACATTGCAGGATCACGCAATTACCCTGTACTGTACTCTTCTCCACAATGAAAGGCAATTGAATTGAATTGAACTGAATTGAATTGAACTGAATTGAATTAGGCAGTCACCCCAAAATTGCTTTGAAACTTCAGCAAACTCTTGTAAATCTCCTCTTTTTTGCTTGACAAGTACAGTACTGTACCTTGACTTGATCTGAAGATGGTTTTGAACATAAAAATTACAAACAAAGGGTAAAGCAAGGATTATTCTCCATGAATTTAACAATTTAGTATAAACAAAAATGGTGTCACATGATCACAAAAAGCCATTCATAATTAGGATGTGGAGGTACACTAATTCTGATTGGGGTGACTGCATTTTCCCTTTTATCCTGCAAGTTTTAAACTGGTTTGCTGAAAGTTTCCTCACCTCTTGAAAAAACATCTTAGTAAAAAGTTGACTTTTTATGTTGTAACTTTATATAGAAAGTCCTCCCCCTTTTGAAGCAAAATCCCCCCCAAATATTTTGGAGGGGAATTTCCCCCAAATTCTGAAACCTACTCCTAACACAGTACTTAGGTAGACCAAAATAACAATCCATGGTACAGTACCTACTGAGAAATTCACTGACACAAAGACGGTCTATGCTGCATTTCAGTTTGCATACAGCAATACCAGTGATATGGTCGAGTGGATAAAGACGGTGGCATTTGAAGCGATAAAAGTAAGGTTGATTTTTCATCCAAGAGCAATCTATGGTTTTCTCATCAAAACTGGCCTTTCAAAATAAATCACAATTGAACTAAATTGTTGAGTTGATCAGCCACCCAAAGTGAAGTTGTAATCCATAAAGGCTTCTCCCACATTTTTGGCTGCTTAGCACTGTAAAACAAATCAGCTGCCCTTCAGAGCAGTGTTCGATAGATCAAAGGTTTGCTAGATCGAAGGTCAGTTGACCAATGACCCCTACTCTAACCTACTCTGAACCCTAACCAAAATCCTAACCCAAAGTCCAATCCTAATCCAGGATAGTCCTAAGACTAATCTTAAACCTTATTCTGTATCTAAGCCAAATCATATAACCCCACTTCCAACCTAAAGTACACTTTCATCCAAGGCATCTTCTGTTTAGGGAAACTTCAATCTCGAACCCTCCATATCTTGTGGGGAGTCTATAAACTATGCCCTTCAAAAGGCCTGAATTATAAATGTAATGTACGTACAGCCCCCTGTACTGACCTAATGTGTACAGACCTAATGTGTAGCCAAAGCCTGTAGGTCTATATCAATGATCATATGGCATGTATATATGTATACAACTTATCTCTATGGTATAATGCACTTATCAATTGAATGACGCACCCCTCTACCCCCCGGCATTGTCAGTCAAATGTGAGTCATTGACCAATGATAGTGTGACGCACGTGTCAGTCACTGAATCACTATTGTCAGCCACCAGTATGACTGAGGGGTACATAAATCACATTTACGTCAATTGTTAGTCACATGTTGTGACCAAGGGTGGATAATTGTGAGTCAATTGTTATACTTTGTACAGGGATACCTATTGGCATTCTCAATTTTTCAGTCAATATATAGTGTCCCACATGTCAGTCAACTTGCAAATTGTGCATCAATTTTGTGACTGAGTCTGTGATCAGTCATTTTACATTAAGTTGTCAGTCACAGAAGTGACTGAGGGTACGTCATTGTGCAAGTTTAGTCAGCACTGTTGTGGACAATGACTGACCATGTCCAGGGGTGTGTCATTCAGTTGATACGTAAGTGCATAAAGATAAGTGGGAAGCACCTACATAAGTGGCTGTGCTAGGCTAGTTTGATAGTTTAGCATAACAAAAATTACACAGCAAAGGAGAGCTTAAGCCCCATAAGTTGCCCTGCAGTCCAGAATCAAAACAAAATTCAAACCAATCCAAAAACCCAACAAACATTTCCAGCACAATCATATTTTACCACAGTCACAATAGAACCTGGTTCCATGCAGGCCTATCAGGTGGCGAAACTCAACTAAAGAATTATCAATGTTATAGAGAAGACAGACAGGATAAAAAAGGTGCATGAGTAGCAATTTATGTAAATGAGCGTTTGCAGGGGTTAAAAATTAAAACTATCAGTCAGTATAGAGAGGCTCTGTGGTACAAGATCAAAACGAGAAAAGACCATATTCTTGCAGGAGTAGTTTATATACCTGATCAAGTATTAACTGATACATTAATGGACACTGCCCAGAACAAGAGGATTATGATAGTTGGAGACTTTAACTTTCCAGACACACACTGGATACACATGACAGCACTGAGAAAAAACATCATCACAGAGATTTCTTCAGCAAACACAAGATACAGTAGTTTATGGTTCCAGCATATAATCGACCCAACTAGAGGGGATAATATTTTAGACTTATTACTTACATCAGAAAGTGAAATGGTGGAAGACATTCAAGTGGGAGAACTATTTGGTGATAGTGACCACAATTGCATCACATGGAATTGTATTATAACAAGGGGATTAGGCCAAAGAAGTAAGTGTGAGTTGTACGACTGGAAGAAAGCAAATTGGGAAATTATGACCAATGATTACAAGGACAGTGACTGGAATGAGTTATTTAGAAATAAAACTGTGGAGGAAATGTGGCAAATATGGTTGAATATGTACAAGGAACATGTCAAAAAGCATGTACCACAGATAAGTCCAAAAAGAAAGCTAAAGCCTACATGGAAGACAAACAAGGTGAAACGCTTAATCAGGAGAAAAAGAAAAGCATGGAAGAGGTACAGGGTTAATAGAACCATACCTTGTTGGAATTACTATAAAACGTTGCAAAAGAAAGTTAAAGAGAAAGTAATACTAGCCAAAAAGCGATCTGAAACACTGATAGCTGATAATGTAAAAGAGGATCCAAAATCATTTTATTCATATATTCAATCTAAGCAAAGCGTCAAAAGCAAGGTGGGTCCACTAAAAGATGATAAAGGTAATTCAATAACATCTGACAGCGAAATAGCTGAACGACTAAATGATTTTTTAAGCAAGTATTAAATAAGGAGAAAATGTCAGAACTACCACAGTTTCCAAAAGTACTTAATGGAAATGTTACCTTGTCTAACTTTGAGATAACAGAAGAGATGGTGCAGAAATTTTTATGTACATTACAACCAGGTAAAGCTGCTGGACCAGATGGTGTCAAGCCTGATCACTTAAGGACCTTATCAGAAGTGGTTGCAGTACCTTTAGCAAAAATTTATCAGAAGTCTTTAGCTCATTCCTATATACCAAAGGACTGGAAGGTAGCAAACATTGTCCCACTGCACAAAAAGGGATCACATGCAGAAGTTACCAATTATAGACCAATAAACCTTACATCAATACCAGGTTAAATAATGGAAACTCTAACTAGGGATGTTATGGTTACTCACCTTGAGGAAAATAAATTGATTCTGGAAACGCAGCATAGTTTTAGAAGAGGAATGTCATGTGTCTCTAATATGCTTCTTTACTGGGATAATTTGACAGCACTTATAGATCAGGGTATTCCAGTGGATTTAGTTTATTTGGACCTCCAAAAAAGCATTTGACACTTTACCTCATTGCAGATTATTACACAAGATTCAAGCCCATGGTATAGATGGTTTAGTACTACATTGGATTCAGGAATGGTTGAAAGACTGGAGACAAAGAGTAGTTCTGAACGGGTGTGAGTCAACTTGGACCGATGTAACAAGTTCAGTAGTACAAGGATCTGTGCTTGGGCCTATTTGCTTTACTATTATATGAATGATCTGGATCTCAATATTATTTCTGGTATTAGTAAATTTGCTGATGACACTAAAATTACCTGTCCTATATATACAGAGAATGTAATAAAGAAACACTGCAAGAAGATCTGAATACCTTAATGGAATGGACAGAAAAATGGCAGATGAAGTTTAATGTTAACAAGTGTGCAGTTCTACATTTTGGTTTTAATAACCCAAATAACCACTATTTCATGGATGGGAAGCAGCTTGAAAGCAAAGAAGAGGAGAAGGATCTTGGTATTTACATAAACACTTCAATGAATTTTAGCAAACATTGCTCTACCTCAGTTAAGAAAGCTAACCAAGTTATTGGATTAATGAAAAGGAATTTTCATAATTTTGATAGTAAAATTATGATTAACCTATTATATAAATCTTTGGTTAGACCCCAACTAGATTATGCAGTTTCAGTGTGGAAGCCATATTTGAGAAAGGACATAAATTTAATTGAAGGAGTACAGCATAGAATGACCAAAATTATATCAGGGATGGAAAACAAAACGTATGAAGAAAGGTTGGATTTGTTGAAATTAACATCCTTGGAACAAAGACATAAAAGGCAGGACCTGATCACAGCTTTTAACATGACCAAAGGAAATCTCAGAATAGATTTAACTAAAATGGTTGAGGTTGTGGGTAAAACTTCAACAAGGGGACATAGCTGGAAAATAAGACCTAAGTCATCAAGACTAGAAGTAAGGGGGAACTCATATTTTTGTAGAATTTGGAAAACATGGAACTCTCTCCCAGAAAATCTGATAGAGGCACCAACACTGAATCAATTTAAAAATGGACTGAAGGACTTGGGATATTAATGGGCCTTTCGCGCCTCCTTTCCCATTGCCATTCTCTCTCATCTAGGAGTTTACTCAAGAAGAAGAGGGGATGGCGGTCAAGGTAAATCAAGGTAAATCTACTTGTCAATGTCTGTCTGGAAGCAAAGGACTGACGTGGTATTAACAGCCCACTCATGCAGGCTACAAAATTCCACTCATTCACAACTTTATGAGACAAACTGAACTTTGTATAAATAAGCCTAAAGAAACACTTCACCAGCTTCTTACAATATAAAAGCCAAGAACTGATCCAGTCGAGCATATCTGTCCTACTGTACCTAACTGAGGCAGTTTCACCATAAGTCTACTGTACCTACAGCAGGCCTAATGGAACTTTATCAAAAAAATCGTGAAAAATTACATCAACACTGCGGTCAGAATCAAGAGGCACGGAGACATCCTCAAGAATGCTCAGAAAATTAATACTGTTACACAACCTGCAATCTATTACTAGGCAGGAAACTACATTGAAACAGAATCATTAACTTAAACCATCATTTAACAGATAATAAGCACACCTACAATCCTTGACCACAGACTCCATGAGGCATGACTTCACACACTACAATGGTTAAACTTTAACAGGCCTGTAATTGCATGGCATGCTCCAATCCCCTTTCTTGGAAATGGGAGTAACATTTGCAACCGCGCCAGTCTGCAGGAACGAAGCTAATTGAGTCCAGACATTTCTGAAAAACTAATGCACATATTAACTGCCAGAAACCCAGAAAATTCAGGCAAAATGGCAGAATGGATCCTACAGCTAGTCCTCAATCTGGTCCTAAACAGTAAGTTAGCGTAGGCCTAGTATGACTAATGCACTGATTGAGGGCTAGATCGATCCTTTCCCATCTGGCCCAAGGGATTTACTAGCCATTCTATTCATTAGTTCGTTACAAACCAGTTCCTCAGAGAAAGCAAGATACAGGGTAAGCTTTAGCTTGCCCTTCACAATCATAGTGAACAGCCAGCATCATAAAGATTTCGTTCGAACAGTAATGGTAAATTGGTATGTAGCTGCTGGTTGCAGAAAACTTGGAAGACACTATTGTCTTCTGTACCTACCTAGTATTAGTAATCGGAGTCTTCTTCTGTTACCGTCATACAAAACGTAAGTCCGATTAAAGGTCTTGTATCGTGTTTTAACAGAAAACATACCACAAAAAAATTACATGGGCATTCAACCATTCATTGCCGGTGCTTACTTACATAAAGTGTGTTACCGCTACTTACAGTAAACAGATGAAGTTCTAATTACGTTGACTGTGATTATCGCCAGATATTGCGCAATAGTTTTACGCCTCAGCTGCAACTCACGATGGACGTCACAAAGCCTACTCGTTTATCGATATCCCGCATCTCTCACGTTGGCATAGGTTGTTCCACAGATGTCGAACCGCATTGCCCTTAGAATAGCACCATAGCATGACAGACAGTAGCTTGAACGCTTGCAGTTTGGCGAGTGTTACTCCATACGATGACATTTACGGCGCTCATCGCTACGGAGCTTTCAACTTGTCGAGCAGTAAAATACTGAGATGTTAACATCATATATTTTAGCGTGAAATATTTAGATATAAATCACAGGATCACAATATTTCATATCTTCACTGAAAGATATGGAAATATGGTGACAGGGTGATGTAGGCCTATAGAGGGATTTCAGTCACGTGACTTTAACCAACTAGACGCAATTTTGAAGGGCAAGATCGCGCGTCTCTTTGGTTTTGACGGGTACGCGTCCATTGTGTCACAGTAAGAGTATCTATGGAGATAGGATGCCTTGCGAGTTTGTGCTGTGAATGCGCTTACTGCGTGAGTGTTTTGCCCTTCAGTGCCTGGAAATCCATCGCGCGTGACGTCACATGAAATCCCTCTATAGAGGTTATGCACCGACGTCACTGTGCCGTGCGTTTCTCTATTTTTCCATCCAGGTGTACTTTGTGCAACAATTGTCACTAAGGTGCTATCGTGCACGCGTATCGGTAACACACCTACTGCGCATGATCAGTTCCATCCAGCGAAACGCGCGGACGTCACGTGCATAACCTCTATATTGATATATTGACATCCGAGATCTTGTTATCTCAAGATATTTTAGCGTAAAATATTAAGTACCAGACTACCAGGAATTCAAGGTATCGAGATATTGGCACCCCAGATGTTCATGTCTGAATTTGACCGTAAAATTTTTAAATATTTAATTACAGGATCACTCTGTCTTGATAAATCAACAGACGGTCAAGCTAAAATATTGAAATATCATGTAAAAATACCTTACTGTCAGGATCATTAGTGAATCAAGTTAGGCCCTACTTCATATTGAGATATTTAATGCTAAAATGTTGGCATAGGCTATTTGATTTGTCGGATGTCAACATATTTATTTCCTCAAATTCCTCCTGTCCCTGTACACACACACACACACACACACACACACACACACACGCACAGGGGCGTAACCAGACCTGACTGTCCGGGGGGGGGGGGCAAGACTGAGGTTTCCCGGAAAATTTCCGATTCTGCCGGTACTTGTTGAGCTGAAGTAAACTGTGGCAGTCTCAGACTCGCCAGTAGTATGTGGGACGTGTCTTCGGGCCTTAAGGGAAAGTGTTCTGGACCACCACCTGAACAGAATTGGAATTTTACATCCTAAAGCATGCAAAAAATATAGGCAATATGGTGAACGTATGGTGTCTTAGTTCAGGCAAAATGAAAAATTTGCACCAAACTCAAATTTAACAAGCAAATGTCAACATGACAAAATATCAAATAAATATTTTCTAAAGTTGAAGTTACACATTAATGTTCTTACACGTGATAGGTCCCCTCGCAGGACATTGGAAATTTTAAATGTGGGACTACAGTTAAAACCCGTTTATCCCCCCCCCCGCAACCCCGTTTATCGACGAACTAGCCGGCTAGATTACAACAAACAATATCAAACAATTACGGTAGTAGACACCAAATTTTCAGGGCGTTACAAGGCAAAATTCAGCATAAATTTTACAGAATGCACTAATTTTTTACTGGGGCCTTCCGGGGACCTAAACAGTCATGAAGATGTCACGAGGCTAAAACAAACCGACATGTGGACATAGAAAACAATCTGTGATCTGCTTTGTCAATTTGGAAGAAATCGTACGTATTTGCTTTGAATTGCTTGTTAGGACCAGAGTCGTATAGGATCCAATATCCTCTTATACAAAAAGTACGTTAGGTACCGTAAGTCCTAGTTCACTTAAATTGAAAGTTAGTAAAGTAGTGAGCTTTCGTACCTAAAAATAACGAAAGTAGACCTTACTAAAAATTGTGACCTGCTGTTGAGAGTCTCCTACACATGGGTCTCTAATTTTTGAATTTTACGCAGAATTATACTCTAGATACCTTCCGCCAGATCGTTACAGTCTTCTTCAGCCCACACACTATTAGTGTGTAGGATGGCATAGGTCATCAGACGAGGAAGGCGCGAATTTTAGGAGTAAACTCTCTGTTTAGAAGTCTTAAAATTTATTTGTGAACTCATCGGTCACAAAAAAATAGAACGAAATATTGGGGGGGATTTGTCTGACAAGTTTAGCCTTTTCGGAATTTTTTTGGAAAGTGTTGACATACGTCTTATGGGATACAGTTGTAACCGTATTGAGGCAATAACTTGAACCTCGTTCATCCGAATTTTTTCGTATCCGAACAACCTTCGGTCCGATGTGTTCGGATAAACGGGGTTGACGTATATGTGGACTAAAGACGGATTGCATCACCCCAAGTATCACTTTAGTGGGGGTTTCACGTCCCCAAAGTCTAGTTGGTGACTAATTCTTTGGGTGACATCAGAGTTACAAAATCAAAAAGATCTCCAGAGTAGTTCATGTTAACACAGCAGGACACATAGAATGTTTTGATTACACATGATCACCAGATGTGCCTTGAGCAGGAACTATTGTTTGTGTCTGCACAAGGAGAGTAGTTAAAGACAATAGGCAGCGCGGATAGGAAGATATTTGACATGGGGGAGGGGGAGGGCAGACCGATGGACTCTGACTTGAACCTCCTTCCACACCAAAACACATTGCTCAATGTGATTCTTCCGATTTTTTAATTTGAGCAAAATAAAAATATTCAAAGCCAAAGGAAACCCAAAACAACACCATGCAGGAGTGTTTTTGAGGACTGGGATTTTGTGGGGAGACTCCCGGTAAACTATCTAAGCGTGGCACGCGCACCATAAGTGTTGGAGTGGAGCGTACAAGAAAAGTCTGCGATGTGATACGTTCCCAGATCGCCGGAAATGGCACTTGTCGGGTTGATAGCAGCCATCGTGAAAAAAAATGTAAAGCTTGATTGTTTTTTTTTTTTATAAAACAATTTCTTTGAGACAGATTAGTGAGCTGAGTTAGTGCATATCATGCGGGGCTCCCCCCCCCCCTCAGGAAGGCCGACGGCCCTCCAATGTAGAGCGACAGCCCCGTTTGATTACGGGACATCTTAGGGCTACCTCAACCCCGTTTTTCGGACATGCTAGGGGTACCGGTTTCAGGTCGCTATATGGAATCTCCAGTGTTGTTGGTAAGGTCTCAGTCGAGGAAAATTCAGTTGTATTGTCGAATGCGGGGAAGTTTTCTTTTTTTTTAGTCAGTGTTTATTTAGGTATGGGCAAGAATGTTTCATAACACGTTTAATG